>CAUYSK010054235.1:0-11083 GCA_963575035.1 Avahi laniger
TCTACCCAAAAGAACAAAAGTCGCTCTATGAAAAAGACACCTGCACTCGAATGTTCATAGCAGCACAATTCACAATTGCAAAGATGTGGAAACAACCCAAGTGTCCATCAATACATGAGTGGATTAATAAACTGTGGTATATGTACATCATGGAGTACTATTCAGCTTTAAGAAACAATGGTGATAATAGCACCTCTTATATACTCCTGGAAAGGGCTGGAACACATTCTACTAAGCAAGGTATCCGAAGAATGGAAAAACAAGCACCACATGTACTCACCATCAAATTGGTATTAACTGATCAACACTTAAGTGCACATATAAGAATAACATTTATTGGATGTTGGGCGGGGGGGGGAGAAGGGGACGGGCATATGCACAAACATGGCATGTGATGTGCACCTCCCAGGGGATGGACACGCTTGAAGCTTGGACTTGAGGGGGAGGAGGGGCAAGGGCAACATACGTAACCTAAATATCTGTACCCCCATAATATGCTGAAATAAAAAATAAATAAATAAAAAATAAATTACTCAAAAAAAATAATAAAAGAAAGAAAGAATCAAGGTAATAGCAGGAAGTTTGGATCAGACAGACAGACAAACCTAGGTTAAGTTCTGGCATACTAGTGGCTAATTACATGATTTTGGAGATTGCTTATGCACATAGGATTATTGGGAGAATTGAGTGTGACAATGAAGGTGAAGTCCCTATGACAGTGTGTGGCACGTAGGGTCTCAGAAAACATTAATTCCTTCTTTGGACCACCATGATAAACAAATGACAAGCTTATTTTTTATTATCATTAATAATGTATGTATCCATCCTCCCCCACAACAGTACCAGTTTTTGAAAAGCAGTGTCTGACTTTTAATTACTTATTAGATGTGTATATTATAGGTGCATTATAGGTGCTCAGTAAATTATTGGCGAATTGAAATTATAGGCAGGAGGATCCTGGTCCAGAATGAAGGAACCAAAGTTCAAAGCAAAATTGTGGATTCTGACAATTAGCAAGTGCCAACGAAGGCCGATGTAATCACGTGTGCATGAAGGGCAGGTGGTGGGAGGACAGCATCTAGGGTTTTATTTTATCACAGGCTAACTGCTGGAGAAACATGCCCATCACATGCTCAGTCACTCTTCATACTTTCCATTCTGGCTGCTTATAAATTCAGCTACCAACTTATGTCCAAAGCATCAAAGTCTCTTTATGGCTTTAGATCTAAAGAGGTAAATCAGGTGGGAATAACTAATCTCTACTGTTTCTCTTTTAGCTTTTGGTTTACTTCATTACAAATACAAAACAAATTGCATTTTTAATATACACACTACTTCATTATTTGTAGAAAAAGAATTCAGAAAATATGAATCTCTTTCTAGACCAATAAATGCATGTGGCATACAAAATCTTTTACATCAACATAGCAACCTTGTTTATTTTGTTTGTAAGAATTGACATACTGCTAAATAAGATCAATTAACTTTTTATTTATGATCAAACATGATCTTCCAAGCCTTTCCTCCTCAAAAAAATAGTAAGCAATATTCCTATATTTTTCATGGTGAACTCAACTAGTTATCCAACATAAACATCCTGATGTTCTCCACTAAAATTCTCATTTCTATGAGAAAAAAATCTCTCCTGCGTGACATATAAGGAAGATTTATTTCATTTCCTCTCAGATAGTCTCTGATTTTACCTTATTAAAAAGAAAACCCACTTCATGGAAAGTCATTTTGAAAAATCATAATATTCTAAAATGGCTTTATTTTAGAATGCAGTAAGAAAGTCTATTCTCAGGTCGTCCTGTTAGGTGGCAGATCTTTGACATTAACTTTCAAGGATTTTAAGAGGTAATTTGTATTAAGTATATTTACATTTTAATTAATTTGAAAAATGCAAATAGAGACATTGCAAAAAGAGAAAAATTAATGATTTATATTTAGATTCATATTGTAAAAAGGTGCACTGAGGTTTTGTTTGATAGTGATTTGGATTTAATCCAATTACAATTTTAAAAATTCAGAAAGCATCTGAAGTATGTTAACAAATTCACAGCTTTATATTATTATAATAATTCCATGATTTCAGTGTTGCTTTATATTTCACAAAATTATTATGCTGGACTGCATATGCAGATTCTAATTATACATAACAAAGAAAAGCTTAAATTGGACCTCCTAAAAAAGGCCCATTTGCTTATAAAAAGCTGTGATGATTTGATATCACAGGAAATTTGTACTTAATAAATAAAAACAGAATGTGTAAATTAGCTTTCAGTGTTTTTGCCCTACAGCAGATCCAAAATTATGGAAATTTAAAAATCATAGCTTTAACTTCCCATGAACTATCTTTGCATTGCTTCAATTTGTGGTTGCTTAGAAACATTATAGGCAAAGGAATTGATTCTTTCCAGATGCTACCAGTCAAACCACACTTTACGCTTTTGATTTAAAGCTATTCTGTTCAATAGTGTTGTAAATACACATTTCTCTAAAAAGTCACAAATGTACAAATTAAGTTCTATTAGTAGTACATCTGGGTAATCTATTCCTTATTAACATGCAAAAAACCTTTTCTGTGTTCAGCTTCCATTGACTTAACTAAAGGCAAACAATGGTGAATGACTTCTGCTATTACTGTCATTTCTTCACAGGATTTAGTTTACTAGTTCCCACCTAAGTTTCTGATTCAGTACTTTTGATAGCATGAAGTCATTCCCACTCATTTATCAAATGCTTATTTGAGAGAGTTGAGAGAGACACTTCGGCCTTTTATTAAATATTCATCAATCTTACAAAGTATTTTAAAATATAGCAAAAGATGAAACCACAAGTGTTACTGGTGTATGTGAATAATGACTTTATCTAACAGACTCCACTTGGTGGATACATTAGAAAAATAGCTGAAGGACAGAGAGAGAGGAGAGGGAGGAAAGAGGGAGGGGGAGAGAGAGAGAGAGAGAGAGAGAGAGAGAGAGAGAGAGAGAGTAGAGCAGAGAAAGATTGAAGCAACTGGGGCCTCAATGTTCCTCAATGTTAACTTTATCACTTGTGCAGGAAACTTATGCAAGACCAATGTTCAAATTCCGGATGACTATTTGGATGATCTCAATAATGTCACTTAATTTCTCTGAACTTTGTTTTTCCCAATTAAAAAAACAGGAAAAGTAAAAAAATATCTATCAGGGTGCTTGTGAGGAAAAAGTGAAATACTAAATGAAGAAGGAGGGAACTTGCTTGTCAAATGCTGTCAGGAAATAAGTGATAGTTGAATCATCACATTGCCAATAAATCAAAAAAACTCATTTTTAACTTTTATTTTCTAGAAGTTGTTGAGTATCTTCAAAAGAGTTCTGAAAATCCCCAAATCCCCAATTCCTGACAACTTTCTGTCTATCTCTAAAGTTTGAGCAAAATACATATACCTTTCAGTAAATTTCTATTAATGAAGATCAAAGGCAACCCTGAGCCTAATCTCACAATGTGACTCTAAAATAGAAACTTAAGGATGATAATTTTCTCATTTCTACATTGTGAAAATTTATACCAAAAGGTCTTTTAAGCTTCTTGATACTTTAGATGAACATATTTTCCTTTTTTTTTTTTGCTACAGAATCTTGCCCTGTCACTGTCACTGGGCTAGACAGCATGGTGTGGGGTCAGCCTAGCTCACAGCAACCTCAAACTCCTAGACTGAAGCAATTCTCCTGCCTCAGCCTCCTGAGGAGCGAGGACTACAGGTTTGCACAACCAAATACACCCAGCTAGTTTTTCTATTTTTAGTAGAAATGGGATCTTACTCTTGCTCAGGCTGGTCTTGAACTCCTGACCTCAAGCGATTCTCCTGCCTCAGCCTCCCAGAGTGCTAGGATTACAGGCCTGAGCCACCACGCTCTGCCTCTTCTTCATATTTTTAAGTTCCTCCTGCTTTTTTCATAGGCAGAAAAATTATCATTTGCTTTAAATGAAAGTCCACCAAACTAAATCAAATCCCAAATGCCTCACTTAGTTCTTTCCTTCTAAAATTATTTGTTTTATGGTGGAAGGATATTAGGCTTCATTCCTCATGTCCTTTGTGGTTTTGTTTTTTGTTTTATTCTATTTTGAGACAAGGTCTTGCTCTGTCATCCAGGCTGGAGTGCAGTGGCACAATCATAGCTCACTGCAGTCTTGACCCCCTGTTCAAGGGATTCTCCTGCCTCAGCCTCCCAGGTGTCTGCGACAACAGATGCCCATGCCCAGCTAATTTTTTAATTTTTATTTTTTTTAGCAATGAGGGCTCACTATGTTGTCCATGCTGGTTTTGAACTCCTGCCTCAGCCTCCTGAGTTGCTGGGATTACAGGGGTGAGGTCACTATGCCCAGCTTCCTTCCTGGCTCTGAAATTTCCAATTCCCTTAAAACAAGCTCAGGGAACTTTTCACTAAGACCACGTCCTCCAACTATTTTCCTTAACTTTCTGCCGCTGTAATCCACCCAATTTAGCCACTTCAAAATAATTCTTGATAATTTCCCTCTATAACACATGATGCTCAACTGCCTTTCTGCTCTAATTCATTCTCTGTTCTAAAGAAATTGTTAAATTGTCATCTTTTGGGGCATTCTTACTACCATTACCTTGATATCATCAACTCTGCCAATACCCTCCAAACTCATCATCTCTCCCCACCTTCATTTTATTCTCCACAAACTGCAGAACTTGTGACTACATACAGCTACATCAAAACCTTTGCTGGACACATGCACACTGGAGTTTAAAAGCACAAGCTTCTTTTCATGGCCCTCAATCTTCCCCACCTTCACCTGACATCATATGGAGTCTCCTCCTTAGTCATTCCTTGTCATGTACCCCCTATTCCAATCACACAAAACCATTATGTACCACCCCCTGCATACCGCTCATGTCTTATAATTTCCTGTCTTGACAAATGTGCTTTATTGTCTCATTTTAAATGACTAGTCACCATTTTCCAGTTGGTAGACTTGCATCCAAACTTTAACACTCAAATTTAAAGCTGCCTCCTTGGAAAAAGTGTCTCTTTAAAAAAAGCTGTATCTCAACAAAATAACCCTCACTCTTTTCAAATCACTCACAACAGATCTTCCATATTTTCATCATAACACTTTTCACAGTTGACTGTTATTAACTGTCTGTGTGCATAATTCTCCAAAGAGGCTGTGAGCTCCTTAAATGAAAGGTCCTTGTCTTATTAATCTTTGCTTTCTTAGTGCTTGGAACTATATCTGGCACATGATGTTTGACATGTTTGCTGAGTGAATGAATGAGTGGATTAATTGCTATAATTATCAGGTTGCTTTGTTTATTGTTTTTTTGAAAACAGCATATATAAAACTTACCAAGTGATGGTGCTGCTTGGTGTGATGACATGATACACTGTGTTAATCTCATTTTATTAATATAATAAATCCTATATATTTTATTTTCATACTTTTGTTTGTCATATGTAAATATACAAGGAGACTTGTTCAACAAAACATTTAAAATCAGAAGTTCGTTTATGTACATGTCTTTCTGTCTATAGATTAGCTGAAATTTTTGTCACGCAACTTCATCCTGTTTAATATTAACCTACAGGTTGCCTTTAGAAGAGCAAATTTTTTTTAATTGCATATTTAGCAGCCCATATTTTAATACTGATAATTATTGAGTCCAGATCCTGGCTACCTAAAACACCTCTACATCTAGTTTCTCATTCACATATTTGCCTTTGTATTAGGCTGCTCATATTTGTTATAGATTATCATACATGATTTGTAAGCAGAAATGTGCCTTCCTTGGCTGTTAAACACATTAATGCCAAACCTTTCTTTGGGTATACCCTAATTAATTAAATCTTGTTCAGTGACTTGTTTATTATTTTCATAATAGGTATTTCATACAAACTTGATCCATTTGCCTTTTAAATAAGTTTTCGTACTATGTTGATGTCTTCATTTGCTCCACATAATAAGATATTGATGAAATATAAGGTCAGGAAGAGAAATAGCCATATTAATCAATGTTTTCACAAAATATTAATTCTAAGTTTGCTTAAACTACTATTAATCTTTTCTTTGGATGCTAAAAAATTTACCTCTGTAGAGCCTTAATTTCCTCTCTCTTTTTAATTCTTATTAGCATGACTTAAAAAACAAATCACTATTTTACTAATGTTTTATTCACCATATTAATACTTTTCTGAGTAAAGGAGATTGAGAATAGGCTTGTTATTTAGCCCAAAATAAATTCTATAGATGAAGATAGGAGTGTAGAGGGATGAAATATTAGAAATAAAGGTCAGGAAGACCATTACTGAAATTAAGATTACATTGACCTTATCTTCAGGGATAAACAGAAATGTGAAAAATTAATGACATCACTAAAGATAAAATTCAAAGGACTTGGAAATTCAATTTCAAATTGTCATCAAATTAAGAATTACTCTTGTGTTAACATGAAGATATTTGCTTATATTCTAGAAAATGCTACGTCTAACAAATTTTTATGAACTAGAGAAATACTAATCCCAAATGTAGAGAAATGTACTAATCCCAAATTTAGAATACTAAATCACTAGTATTCTTATTTTATTTTATTTTATTTTATTTTATTTTATTTTTTTATTTTTTTTTCTTTTTTTTTTTTATTTCAGCATAATATGAGGGTACAGATGTTTAGGTTACGTGTGTTGCCCTTGCCCCCCCTCCCCCCCTCAGTCCAGGTTTCAAATATTTCCATCCCATTGCGTGGTGCACATTGCACTCTTTGTGTACACATATACCCGTCCCCTCCTCCCTCTCCCCTGCCCAATATCTAACAGATGTAATTCTTATATATGCACATGTGTTGATCCGTTAATACCAATTTGATGGTGAGTACATGTGGTGCTTATATTATTTATTTTCTATTTATATTCTCTCTCCTTAGAAAAACAACTTGAAGCTTCCCATTATAAAAGCAAAGAACCTAAAACAAATTAAAACAAAACTTAATCAGCACTGGAGGCAGATAGATTAGCAATCATTTACTATGATCATTAGTAATTAAAAAGAAAGAATTAAACATTTATCCTCTCCTGCACAAACTGAAGATCAGAGTCACCTAATAACCTTAATTTGTGAGAAAATATCTTTTCAGAAAATTTCCATTTACTAAATTTACATTTACTAAATGTAGAGAAAATGATGGAATTAGAAAATGACCACTTGGCAAATTGTGTTGAAAAACATAAAAAAGCAACAATCACCAGCAGATGGTAAAAGCACTTAGGTGAAAAGGTTAATGGGGGAATTTATAATAGAAGCATTAGGCCTGACAAAACCTGTACCACTGATCTATCTCAACACCATCAAAATTATGATTACCAGATATATATGTGTTCTGATTTAATGCAATATAAATTACATGCACCACATATGAGGCATCCATGCCAAGGAAATTGAGTCCAAATATAATCCAGCTTTATATTTATTTTTTTACTTCATAGAAAATATGAAGAATAGAGAAACATTTCATACATCATAAGGGAACAATTCTATAAAGTGACTGATTTAATTTTCAATAAGTCATTGGCATTATTAACTTAATAAAAGGAGGAGATTATTCTAGATTAAAGGGAATTTAAAAGAAAAACAATATCACCTAAAGCAATATGTGTACCTTATTTGGATCCAGATTTCAACAAATCAACTATAAAATAATATTTTTGAAATAATAAGGGACATTTGAATAAAGGCTAATATTAGATGATATTAAGGATATATTGATAAATTTCTAGGTAATTATGTAGAAAATATCTTTATTTGTAGAGTAATATACATTAGTTTTGTAAAGTGGACTAGTATGATATTACACCTTTAAAATATTACAATATAAAAAGAAAGGAAAATAAGAACAAGATGAAGTAAGTTTGGCAAAATGTTGATGATATTTGAATCTAGTTGAGTGGTATACACAGGTTCATAACGTCTTCTCTACTATTTTTCTGTATCACAAAAGTCTTAAAACATTTATGATAAAAAGGTAAAAAACACAAGATAATAAAATATGCAGACTAAGCATACATATTCTTAATATATAACTAATCTGAACAGAAACTACAGAAAATCCTCAGAAGCCAAAAATGAATCCAGAGGTAGAACTAAGTATTGAAGCCATCAGGTTTACTGGGGACATTTGCCATTAACAATTGCCTAAATAGCTACTTCAAAAATTACCTTATAGAAACAAGAGACTTAGCCTTGGGCTCATACACATTGAGGAGTCAGAACAAAGCTCTCTGCATAAAGCTGGGAGCCCAAATCCTCATTTTCTCAGTGAAAGGGTCTACTAGGAAAATATCTATCCCACTGCTATGGACTGACTGTTTCTGTCTCTCCAAATTCATACATTGAAGCCCTAACTCCTCGGGTGGCTGTACTTGAACATGAGGTCTCTAAGGAATTAAGCAGGTTAAACAAGGTCATAAGGGTGGGGCTGTGAGCCAATGGGATTACTGTCCCTATGAGAAGAGATACCAGAGGGCTGGCACTAGTGCATGCGCACACTCGCATGTTCTCCCCCCCCCCCCCGCCCCCGCCATGCGCTGCATGCACACATCAAGGAAAGTCTGTATGAGGACATAGAGTGTAGCCATATAGAAGCCAGGAGGATAGCCCTCACCAGAAACTGAATTTGCTGATACTTTGATCTTGGATTTTTTGTACTCCAGAATTGAGAGAAAATAATTTTCTGTTGTTTAAGCTGCTCATTCTGTGATATTTTTCTATAGCAGCCCAAGAAGACTAATACACTCACAAAAAAAGAAGGCAAGGCTATTTATTAATCTTGGCTCAACCCTGAGTGGAGGGGAATAATCACCCCTAAGAATTTATAATCAAAACTTTGTCCTTTTTCAAGATTTGAAAATAAAATTCACACTGTGTGGTCTACGAAAGCACCGATGTAAGAGTATAGTTTAAAGTGGTCTCCCAGGTGTCTGCATGAAGCAAATATACATTCTTTCTTTAGGAATTCACCTGCAACCCAGGCCTCAAAAAATTCCCACAGACAAAGCTCCAGAAAACAAACTCGAAGTTAGAGAAAAAAATAAATCCAGTCAGAAAATTTTCAAGAAAATCAGTCATAATGACTGAGAGTCAGCACATGAAAATAACAGAATAAAATACCCACACAATTCATAAATGATATATAACAACTATGCTTTAATATGTTCAAATACATAAAAGAAAATATCAACGGCATAAGTTAAGGATACACAACAACTAAAAATAGCACATAGATTCAAACAAAAAACCAAAGAAAATTTCCAGAAATGATAAAAGTAACCATGGAAAATAAGCCTTTTAAAAATTAGTTAAAAGCAGATTAGGCACAGCTGAATAGAGCATCAAGGAATGGAAAACAGATCTTAGGAAATTTCTCTGGAAGATGACACAGAGGATAAAAATATGAGAAATGAAATGAAGTTAAGAAAAGTGGAGGATAGAACAAAGTGGTCCAACATAGGGAACCATAGGTAGCCCAAAAAATGCCTTTGAGAAAATTAGAAAAGAGGCACCATTACTATACATAGGCACATATGTTGGCAAGGAGAATATGAGCTGATGTTCAGGTCTTATTTCCTTCCTCATCTAAGCACATTATGTAGAGTAGAATCTGAAGGAACATTCAAAGAATCTTGTCAGAACACTTCTAATTGAAGTTCTAGTAAAGGAGACTAAGGAGAGATTGCAAAAAAGTTGGCTATGACTTTTCCAGAACTTAAATACACAAGTCCATGGATATAGGTGGCACAATAAGCACCAACAGGATTTATTAAAACAAATCAAACCTAGACTCACTCTAGTAAAGCTACAGAACACCAAATATACAGAATATGTGTTAAAAGACAATCAGAGAGGAAAATACAGATTACCTACAATGTAACACAACTTAATAGGGAGTAAAAATGGAATTCATAGCAGAATTGCACCTTCAAAGTGTACTAACAAAATAACTAGAATTTTGTTGAAATGCAAAGAGTATATCTTCAGAAAAAGAATAAAATAAAAAACACTTGTAGATAAACAATGCAGAGATTTTATGACCAGCAGACCCATACTAAAATTTGAAAGTATTTGCTCAAGGAAGCCTGGAAGTAATAAAAGAGAAAAGGTTTGAGATAGAAAAAGAAACAGAAAGTTTTCAGAGGTATACATAATCATCTTGATCTAATTGACTTAAACACTATACTCATCAGCAAGAAAATGTACATTATTTACAAGTATATCTGCTACATTTACCAAAATTTACCCTACACTAGGCCATAGTAAGTCAAAACAAATGTCAAAGAGACAATGTACCATAGAGAAAATGTTTTTGATCACAAAATAACTAGAAATCAAGAATCAATAAAAATGTGGTATATGTATACCATGGAGTACTATTCAGCTTTAAGAAACCATGGTGATATAGCACCTTTTGTATACTCCTGGATAGAGCTGGAACGCATTCTACTAAGTGAGGTATCCCAAGAATGGAAAGAGAAGCACCACATGTACTCACCATCAAATTGGTATTAACTGATCAACACATAAGTGCACATATAAGAATAACATCTATTGGATGTTGGGCAGGGGGGAGGGGGGAGTGAGGAGGGAGGAGGGGACGGGTATATGCATACACAAAGAGTGCGATGCGCACCACCCGAGGAGTGGACATATTTGAAAGTTGGACTTGAGCGGGGGACAAGGGCAACATACATAACCTAAACATCTGTACCCCCATAATATGCTGAAATAAAAAAAAAAAAGAAGCAGTGATTAGTGTTCTTGTGTGTGTAAATACCAGATCCTATTAAATTTATATATTATCAATGGGATAAAAAAAGAAAAAAGGAAGAGGTGATTTTTTTTTCTTTTTTCTTTTTTTTTTTTTGAGACAGAGTCTCACTCTCGTGCCTGGGGCGAGTGCCGTGGCGTCAGCCTAGCTCACAGCAACCTCAAACTCCTGGGCTCAGGCAATCCTACTGTCTCAGCCTCCCAGGTAGCTGGGACTACAGGCATGAGCCACCATGCCCGGCTAATTTTTTTTTTT
>CAUYSK010054236.1:0-84567 GCA_963575035.1 Avahi laniger
ATACCACTTTTTATTAATCCACTCATGTATTGATGGACACTTGGGTTGTTTCCACATCTTTGCAATTGCAAATTGTGCTGCTATAAACATTAGAGTGCAGATGTCTTTTTAATAGAATGTCTTTTGTTCTTTTGGGTAGATGCCCAGTGGGATTGCTGGATCAAATGGTAATTCTACTTGTATCTCGTTGTTGTTTTTTTTCATGGTTCTTAAAATGCTGTCATTGTGTCATCTTGTGACACCTTCTCTCTCCACAGCTGCTTTTTGGATGCCAGCTTATTGCCTGGAAGTCTGAAGGGTTTTTCTCTGGTGTTTACCTCTGTGTTTGCCAGTTGTTATGGTATATTAGTGAGTACTGTTTAATCCTATGCTGTCTTTAAAAATAACACAAGAAAAAAAATTTAGAGAAAGTATAAATACTACAGCCAGACCTCATCTTATCTCAAATAAAAGGCACTAGTTTCATCCAAGTAAAAGCACCCGTAGACATCCAGGGTGGTTTCTTTTCTCTTTTGAATTGAGTTGTTTGGGTTTTTTTTTTGTTTTTTCCTGTTCTCTTGTAATCCTTCTCTCGCATTCCCCAACAACCACCATTCTGCTTTCTATATGTTAGTTTGCATATCCCAGAATTTTATATAAATAGAATCAAACAGTATATGCTTTTTTTTTTTTTTTACCTTGGCTGCTTTTTTTCAGCATAATTTTTCTGAGACTCATCTATATTGTACATTATTGTGTGCCAAGAATTTATTTCTTATTGTTCCTGAGTGGTGCGGACATTTGAATTGTTTCCAGTTTGTGGCTATTACAAATAAAACTACTATGGACATTTGTGTAGAAACATTTGAAGGGACATGTGTTTTCTTTGCTTTTAGATAGGTATATGAGTGGAATCCATGGATCATATGTTTATCTTTTTAAGAAGTTGACAAACTGTTTTCCAAAGTGATCGTACCATTTTACATTCCCACCAGCAGTGCAGGAGAGCTCCAGCTCCTCTACAGCCTTGCCAACACTTGGTATGGTCAGTCGTTTTACTTTTAGTCATTCTAACAGGCATGTAGTGGTATCTCTTTATGGTTTTAGTTTGCATTTCTCTAATGACTAAGATGTTGAACACTTTTCACATGTTTATTTGCTGTTCATTTATCTTCTTTGGTCTGAAGTGTCTGTTCAAAGACTTTATGCATTTTTATTGGGTTGGTTCTTTATTATTGAACTTTGAGAATTCTTGTTATATTCTGGATATAAACCCTTTGTCAGATATATGATTTCCAAATTTTCAGTCCCAGTCTGTGGCTCTTTTCAATCTCTTAACAGTGTCCTTTCAAGAGCAGAAGTTTTAAATTTTAATAAAACCCAATCTGTCAATTTGTTCTTTTATGGATCTTTAAAAAATTGTATCTAGAAATCTTTGCCTACCTCAAAGTCATAAAGGTGTTTTCCTCTAGAATTTTTATAGCTTTAGATTTTATATTTAGGTCAATGATCCATTCAGAGTTAATTTTGTACATGATGTGAGCTATGAATTGAAGTTCTTTTCCTTTGTTCCAGTGTCTTTTGTTGAAAAGACCATCTTGAATTCGTTCCCCACTGAATTGCCTTTGACCTTTGTCAAAAATAAGTTGACTGTATATGTGTGGGTCCCTTTTTGGACCCTATTTTATCCATTGTCTATCTTTACTGTCTTAATGAATGTAGCTTTATAGTAAGTCTTGAAATCAGGTAGCATTCGTCTTCCAACTTTGTTTCTCTTTTTGACTGTTCCAGTTCTTTAGCATTGCCATATGATTTAGGATCTGGTAACAATTTCTACAAAAAGCCTGCTGGCATTTCAATCGAGATTGTATTAGATAGAGTAGGGGAGAATTGACATGTTGACAATGTTGAGTCTTCCAATCCATGTACATGATGTCTCTTGCTTTATTTAGGTCTTCTTTAATTTCTCTGAGCAGTATTTTGTAGTTCAGATCTTTCACATCTTTTGTCAATTTATCTCCATATATTTCATATTTTTGATGCTATAGTAAATGACAGTATTTTTAAACTTTCAATTCCTGATTGTTCATTGCTAGTGGATAGAAATACAATCAACTCTTATATGTTGATCTAATATTCTGCAGCTTTGCTAAACTCACTATTAGTTTTGATATACATTTCTTTGGATTTCTACATAGAAAATCATATCTGTGAATGACACTTTACTTCTTCCTTTCCAGTGTGAATGCCAACTTGCTTTATTGACTGGAACTTCCAATATAATGTTGAGAAGTGTTGAGAAAGGACATTTTTGTTTCTGATCTTAAGGAGAAAACATTCAGTCTTTCAATATTAAGTGTGATGTTTGCTGTGGGTTTGTTATAGATGCCCTTTATTAGATTGAGGAAGTTCTTTTTCATTCCTACTTTGTGGAGGGGTTTAAAAAAAATTAGGAATGAATGTTGGGTTTTTTCAAATGCTTTTCCTATGTATTGAGATACTCATGGTTTTTAGTGTTTTGAGTTTAATATGATGAATTACATTGATTTTTGAAATGTTAAACCAACCCTGCATTCTTGCGATAAATCTCATTTAGTCAAGTTTTATTAAAACTTTCAAATTTGCTAAAAACTTGTTAAGGAATTTTACATGTTCATGGGGAATATTGGTCAGTAATTTACTTTTCTAGTACTTTAATATCTTTGGTTCTAGGGTAATGTTGGCATCATAGAATAAGTTGGGAAATATTCCCTTGTTTTCAATTTTCTGGAAAGATTTTGTGTAGAACTGGTATTATTCATCAGGAAAGTCATGTGGTCTGGGCTTTTCCTTGTGAACAGGTTTTATGCTATTAGTTCGATTTCTTTCACGTATATGGTACTATTCAGGTTACCTGTTTCTTAAGTGAGCTTTCATATTTTGTATCTTTCAAGGAAATTATTTCATCTAAGTGTTGTTGCATTTTTTGACAAAGTTTTCCTTAATATTGCTCTATTATCTATTTTGTATTTGTAGAATCTGTAGTAATGTCACCTTTCTCATTCCCGATACTGGTAATTTGTGTCCTTTCTCTTTCTCTTCCTGATTTACTTGGTAGAAGTTTATCACTTTCATTGATCTTCTCCAGGAAACTGCTTTTAATTCCATTGATTTTTTTCCAATTGTTTTTCTGTTTTCTATTTCGTTGATTTCTTCTCTTACCTTTATTAAAATTTCCTGTCTTCTACTTTAGGTTTCATTTGCTTTTCTTTTTCTCGTTTTTTTTTTTTTTAAGGTGGAAACTGAAGCCAGTTTCCACCTTTGTGGGAGACCTTTCTTATTTTCTAAATATAGGCATTTAGTGTTATAAGTTTCCCTTCATGTACTGCATTAACAGCACATCACACCTTTTATAGATTGTTTATATTATCTTTCAGTTAAAAATACTTTTTTATTTTTTGACTCATTCTTTGACTCATAGGTTACTCAGAAGTGTGCTATTTAGTTTCCAAATATTTAGGGATTTTCCATGGACCTTTCTTTTATTCATTTCTAAATAATTCCATGTTGGTCAGAGAAGATATTTTGTGTGACTTTAATATTTTTTAACATTTATTGAGACTTGTTTTATGTCCCAGGATATGGTCTCCTTGATAAATGTTTCATGTACCTTTGAAAAGAATGCAGATGCTGCTGTTACGGAGGGAAGTGTTTTATAAACGTCAGTAAGGTCAATGAGTTGCTGGTATTGTTTATACTTTCTTATTATCCTTAATGATTGTTGACTTGTTCTATCAATTACTGAAAAAGGGTATTGAAATCTTTGAGTATAATTGTGAATTTTTCTATTTCTCTTTGAAGCTCTGTAATTTTTTACTTTATTTAGTTTGAATCTGTTGTTAGATATATAAACATTTAAAATTCTTTCATCTTCACCAATTTATCATGAAATGACCTTCTATCTATGATAACATTCATTGCTAGGAAATCTGACATTTTGTCTGATATACAAATAGTCATTCCACTAAATGATTAGTATTAGCATTGTATACTTTTTTAACCCATGCCTGTGTTCATATTTGAAGAATGTTTCTTACAGGCAGCATAGAGTTGGGTTTTGCTTGTTTTTATCCATTCTGAAAATCTCTGCCTATTAATTGGATTATTTAGATCATTTATACTTAATGAGACTATTGATATAGTTAGGTTTAAATTTATCATCTTGCTATTTCTATTTTTCGCATCTGTTTTTGTTCCCATTTCTTTCTTTGAACTCATTGAGTTTTTATAGTCCCATTTATCTCTTTGCTTGGCTTATTAGCTATAACTTTTGTTAGTTTACTGTTTGCTTCAGAATTCATTTATATATATCTTCAACTTATTATAGTCTTCTGTTAAGTAATATTGTACCAATTCACATATAAACACTTTATAATACTATACTCCCATTCACTCCTCTGAACTTTATGCTATTGTTGTCATGCATTTTACTTTTACATAGGTTATACACCTTTGTTAACAATAAAACATTGTTGTTATTTTTGTTTAAACTCTCAATTACCTTTTAAGAAGATTTGAACACTATAATTCCTTTATGTAGATACAGACTTCCGTCTGGTGTCATTTTCCTTCTGGCTAAAGGAATTTCTTTAACATTTCTTTTTGTTAAGAGTCTACTGATGATGAATCGTTTCATCTTTTGTGTATCTGAGAGAGTCTTGCCTTAATTTTTGAAGATATTTTCACAGGGTGTAGAACTCTAAGTTGACTGCTTGCTTTTCTTTCAGTATTTTAAAGATGGTGTTCCACTGCTGGGATTACAGGCATGTGCCACTGTGCCCAGCTTCTTAAAATTTTTTTTTTTTTTAGATTTGGGGTCTCACTATGTTGCCTAGAATGGTCTTGAACTCCTGGCCTCAAGTGATCCTCCCACCTTGGCCTCCCAAAGTGCTCGGATTACAGGTGTGAGCCACCATGGCTGGCCTCTATCCAGTACATTTTAAAATCTCAGATGTTGTAGTCTTTATCTCTAAAAGTTTGGTGTATTTAAAAAAAAATTCTTGGCTGGGCACGGTAGCTCACGCCTGTAATCCTAGCACTTTGGGAGGTCGAGGCAGGAAGATCGCTTGAGGTCAGGAGTTTGAGAACAGCCTGAGCAAGAGCAAGACCCCATCTCTACAAAAAATAGAAAAAATTAGCCAGGTATGGTGGCACACACATGTAGTCCTATCTACCAGGAGGCTGATGCAGGGGGATCGCTTGAACCCAGGAGTTTGAGGTTGCAGTGAGCTATGATGACACCACTGCACTCTAGCCCAGGAGACAGTGTGAGGACCTGTCTCCCAAAAAAAAAAAGAAAAAATTTGTTTCTACTTAACTTTTTGATCATATGGAATTCAGTTATAATTGTTTTAATGTACTTATTTGCAAAATGTGACAGTTGTGTCAGTTCTGGTTGGTTATAATTGATTATTTTTTATCATTAACTATGTTATATTTTGCTGTTTCTTTGCTTGTATGATTTGTTAGTTGGGTCTGCAGCAGAATTTAGTCTGTGGTTAATTATTCCTCATTGCTGAGAAAGGATTTTCCTGAGTATTTCTCCCGATGTCCCTTGCATTATGAGTTTTTCAGATTGGCTGGTGGGGGCAGCACCGCAGGAGTGCTGGGAACTGTCGTCTTTAGTTTTGGGGGAGTGGTTCTTGCCCAGGCCACGGGCGGTGTGGTTACGTGCACGCATGTGTTAGTGCTCCACTGAATGCTCCGAGAGACCTTTGCACATCTGCAGAGTGCTGAGTGCAGCTCTCTCCTCTCCAGGATCATGTGCTCTGGACTCGAGCTGTCTTGGCCTCCTGGACCCATTGCTTTGTTTGACTCAAGAGTCCATCAGCCTCAACCTGGCCTCCCGGGGCAAGAGTAGGGCTCACCTTGCTTGTTTCCTATCTCTTAGAGACAACTCTTTTTTGTTACTTGATATGTAGTATTGTCCAAACAGTTTCATATAATTTGTCCATTTCGGGTGGTTTCAGGGGGGGAAGATAAATCTGGTCCCTGTTACTCCATTTTTGGGAAGGAGAAGTGTTCTGTTGTCGTTGTTTTGAGCTACTAAATTTTGGGATGGTTATTTATGCAGCAGTAACCAGAACAGAAGACAAAGCTTGAGGGAACAAAAAGCTATTTTCACAATCAATGTGTTTAAACTAAATGAAGTTTACTGAGGGAATTGGATTTGTTTTGACAATGATATGGGTATATGATTAATTTATCATATAGTCGCCACAATCAATTTTAGACCATTTTTTATCACCTCCAAAGAAATTCCATACCCATTAACAGTCACTCTCCATATCCTTCCGATGCACCAGACCGAGGCAACCACCAGTCTACTTTCTGGTTCTACGGGTGCCTATTATGACCATTTTGTATAAATGACATTATATTCATACAATATATGGTCTTTTCTGACTGGTTTCTTTCATTTAGCATAATGTTTTAAAGATTCATTCATGTTGTAGCACGTACCACTTCATTTCTTTTTGTTGCTAAGTAATAACCTGTTGTGTGGGTAATACAACACTTTCTCCATTAACGAGTGTCTGGACATCTGGGTCATTTCCACTTTTTGGGTATTATGAATAATGCTGCAGTGAGCATTCATGTACAAGCTTGTGCGTGGACATATGTTTTTAATCTTCCTGGATAGATATGTAGGAGTGGAATTGCTGGGTCATATGGCAAACCCATGTTTAATGTTTTAAGGAACTGCCAGATTGTTTTCCAAAACAGCCACAGCAGCTCACATGTATGAACTACCGGCAGTGTATGTGGGCTCCAATTTCTCCACATCCTTGCTAATACTTATTATCTATCTTTTTTTGATAACAGACATTCTAGTTGCTGTAACATGGTATTTCATGTGGTTTTGATTTGTATTGGTTTGATCTTGATTATCATTTCACGAATCTATTGGCTATTTGTATCTCTTCTTTGAAGAAATGACTATTCATATTCTTTACCCTTTTAAAATTAGGTTGTCTTTTTATTATTTAGTTGTAATAGTCCTTTATATACATTTTCAGTACAAGTTCCTTATCAGATACATGATTTGCAAAATGTTTCTCCTGTTTTATGGACTGTATTGTAACTTCCTGGACAGGGTTCTTTAGAGTACAGAAATTTTAACCTCGAGTCCAATATATTTTTTTCTTTTATTGCTTATACTTCTGATATCATATTTAAGAAGGTTTCACCTAACCCAAGGTGATAAAACCTCTCTGTTATCTTCTACAAATTTTATAGTTTTAGCTCTTTCAGTTTGATCTATTTCGATTATTTTTTTTTTATATGGCATGAGGTAAGGGGTCCAAATTCATTCTTCTGCGTGAGGATACCCAGTTGTCTCAGCACTGTTTGTTGAGAGGACTATTCTTTCCCTCCTCTAAATTGTTTTGGCACTTTGATGGAAAATCAATTGACCGTAAAGATGAGAGTTTATCTCTGGACTCTCACTTCTATTCTGTTGATCTATATGTCTGTTTGTAGGCCAGTGCCACACTTTGATTACTGAAGCTTTGGAGGGAGGTTTGATATTGAGAAATGTTAAGTCCTCCAACTTTGTTCTTTTTTTTTCCCCAAGATTGTTTTGGCTACTCCGGGTCCCTTGAATTAGTAATACATATGAGTTCTAGGATCAGCTTGTTCATTTTGGCAAAGAAGCCAGCTGTGATTTTGATAGGGAGTGTGTTTAATCTGTATGTCAGTTTGGGGGAATATTGCCATGTTAACAATAGTAAGTCTTCTGATCCATGAACATGGGATGTCTTTCCATTTATTTGTTCTTTCTTTCAGAAACATTTTGTAGTTTTCAGAGTATAGGTCTTGTACTTCTTTTGTTAAATTTATTCTTAAGTATTTTTATTCTTTTTGATGTTATTGCAAATCATTTTCTTAATTCCATTTATGTTTTATTCATTGCTACCATGTAGAAATGAGATTGAGTTTTGCATCCTGTGATATTAATGACCTCATTTATTCTAATAGATTTTTAGGGAATTCCTTAGAATTCTCTCTGTATATGATAATGTCACCTGCAAATAGAGATTGTTTTATTTCTTCTTTTTCAATCTGGATGCCTTTTTTTTTCCTTACGTAATTATTCTGAGTAGAAACTCTAGTACAACGTAGAATGGAAGTTGCAAGAGTGGACATCCTTATTTTTTTCTGATCATCAGAGACAAGCATTTGGTCTTTCACCAGTAAGTACAATGATAGCTCTGGGTTTTGTCAATGACCTTTATCAGGTGAGAAAGTTCCCTTCTATTCCTTCTACTTGTTGGTGCTGTGTGATAGGAGTGGGGACAAGGGCTAAATAGCATTTGGTTGTAGCACCTTTGGTATCCCTATTGCAGGTTTTGTATCTCTAGTCAATTTGATGATGTTTTGATCAACTTTCCAAATTGCTTAACAAATATAATTTTAGTGAAGAAAATAGGTTATTCGTTTAAACAGTGTTGTAGACCTTTTCTAGTGCTTAAAGAAGTATCGCAACAGAACCTTCGTGACCCTTTAGTCTAGTGAACTTCAAGTGCAGATGAGCTTTTGATTCTGCTTAGTGTGACTGGGGGTCTCTCCAGCTATGGGTGATAAAACACATCAAAGCTCTCAAAGGCTTTTATTTGAACCTCTGATGAGGTTCTATCAACCTGAATAAAATTGCCTCCTCATTATCGAACTCCAGCTTTGGATGGGACAGTGCCAGCATCTGAATCGTCTGGGTTTTGGATGCTTCTGACAAGCCTGTATGTGCACCGGCAGCAGGAGTCCGCTGCAGGATTGTCATCGCCGGACGCTCACACAGATTTCCCAGCGAATGATCTAGATGCAATCGTACCCAACGAAAGGGGCATTCAGAAAGCTGATGAGCATCCTTGTTTCTTGTCTGATTACACGACGTGGTTTATTGACTTGTCATCATAAAAATTAACACTAAAGACAGGACATCAAGATGAAGTTTCTTTCTGAAACTTAAATACCTGTCAGAACGAGAAGCTAGAGAATGGTCTTTGTGTGACCTGGGACACCTTCAAGAGGATTATGTGACCGCGTAAAATTGTTGGTGACCCCGTTATGTACATGTGTCCTGAAATCAGTCTTCTCTTGGTTTAATGCTGGTGTTTTATTGTAATGCGGACTAGGTATCATTCATTCGCAGTCATCACTAGGTGTACGGATGTGTCTGTGTTTACAAATGCTTTGGTGTTCACGTTCATTTGTAGAGGATTATAAAGATGCAAAGTGGTGACCTTGTCCAACATCTGAAAAACTTTCTTAAGGCTCTGTATTCCCCAAAGAAAACAGAATTATCTACAGAAGATTCTAAAGCCCTTTAAAGACTGGGGATCCATGTGTGACCAGCTTCCTCGTACCTTTCCAGACTGAGTTCTTGGCATTTCCTTCAATGATTCTGTCCTGCAGCCAAATGCCAGCATCTAGCCTGCTGCCTAGTACATAGTAGGGGCTCGATCAAAATTTTTCCTGTTGTTCATATGTGCCATGGCTTTGGTGGCCACGGCAGCTCCTGCTGGGCCTGAGCCCTGCTAGCACCTCCTCCGCGAGACCGTCGCAGCCCGCCAGCCCCTGCTCCATGGGAAACCACGTGTGACTGAAAGGCCGTGATCAAAACTCTGGTCAAGCCAGGAGAGATGCAACAGGACTCGGTGGAGTGCGCTGCTCAGGTGTCAGAGGAATAGAACATAGAAAAGGACGCTGTGGCCCATGTCAGGGAGTCTGACAAGAAGTCCAGTCCCACCTGGCACTGTGCTGTGGGGAGGAACCTCAGTAGGTATGTGACCCCTGAAGACAAACACTTCATCTATTTCCTCCTGGGCTAAGTGGCCATTCTTCTGTTCAAATCTGGTTAAAAACATGGACTGTGCCACACAGCCAGGGATCTATCTAAATACAAGGATTGCAGCCTAAATTCCAAACACTAGAGACTGAAGTTTTCAGCCCTGCTAAGGGAACACTTTGATCTCTGAACCTTTATTGTGTTTTGCACAGGGCAGTCTGTGTACTAGTTTGTTGTGGTTTTAAAACAATTAGCAAAACTTAGCTTTCATTTGTATTTCCTTTTTTTTTTTTTTTTTGAGACAGAGTCTCATTCTGTCACCCCGGCTAGCATGCAGTAGCATCATCATAGCTCACGGCAACCTCAAACTCCTAGCTCAAGTGATCCTCCTGCCTCAGTCTCCCAAGTAGCTGGGAGTATAGGTGCATGGTGACTCCCAACTAATTTTTCCATTTTTGGTAGAGATGGGATCTCTCACTTCTGCTCAGGCTGGTCTCAAACTCCTGACCTCAGGTGATCCTCCTGCCTCAGCCTCCCAGGGTGCTGGGATTACAGGCGTGAGCCACCGTGCCTGACCCATTTGTGTTTATCTTCTATGCTTCTCTGCCCCATGTTTTTTTCCTCTCAAAATTCATTACAAAATAAAAATGTTACAGAAAAAAAAAATTTCTCCAATTACATGTGACCTTACCCAAGGGGTTTTCTCCCGTGACGCTGTCCCTAGAGCCCTGCTGTGACCCAGGCTTGCTCCTCTTGACTCCGGGGGCACGTTCTGTGCTCCCTGTGGCTTCGTTTTCTCTCACTCAAGTATTAAGGTCTGTTTTCTCCTTCAGGGCAGGATTTACGTCTGGTGACGTATGGTACGTTACTAACGTTTAGCCCTTTGGAAGCATCATCTTTGGACTGGCCTGTCGAGCCTGCCCTCTTGCCTCCTTGGGGTCACAGGTGGTGAATGTTCTGCTGTATTTAGGAAATCAATTCTCCTCCTTCCTCCCCTTTCTACGGTTCATGCTCTGCTCATTTTCTTCATCAAATATTGATATCAAAGTTAGTTGTCAATCAAGTTTATTCATTTTGTTTCTTCAAAGCAAGGAGACAAATATACTGTTCTCCTCAAAACTACTTTAACCATCAGCTTTTGGGTTGAAATCAGTATCATTTTACTAAAAGAGCACTGAATTCTAAAGACCGTTTGGTCTATAAAAACACCTCGTGTCCATAATTTCAACCTTGGCTAAACTGAAGGATTATCTGAGTCTTTCAGGAATTTGGGTGGTGGTGCATCGATTACTATCAAACTGAGTCAGTTTTCGTGGTGCATGTGCTTGTGTGTATCAATCAACCCACTAGGGACTACTTATTATCTAATGTCGTTCATTCAGTGTTTCCTTACGATTGTAGAAGAAAGAACATGATTTTCGTGTAAATCTTGGCATGTTCCAATTCAGCTAGCACATGTTTCTATTTTGTATCTCGTGCTCCTGGACTCGGGCAGGATAGCTCACTTTCCATAAGCTCTATAAACCCACCTTAGGGAATTCATGTGCTGTGAGTTGCGTTCCAAAGGAGGTGTCTCCTCCCAAATCCTCCCCCATTCCATAGGTCAGCAATGGCTTGACCGACCCATAGGATGTGGTCTCTCCTCTTCATAGCAAGAATCATGGTACATCAAAACGTTTTTATTTGAGACACAAAAATGCAAAATTGCTGAGATATCAAACATTTCCCGATCAGCTACGATACTGCCACTATGTACAAAAGATCTGATGATAAATGTGCACACATATAAAAATACAGTATGCATTACCTATGTACAGTACATGTGCAAAATGTATGGCATTCAAACATGATATGGAATTGATTTCAGGGGTGCAAACAGCAAATACAAAGGCATCATGGTTTTTTTTTTAAAAAACAACATAAAGGCAATACATGAATGGACCCCCGATTGCCATAATTTTTTGTTTATTAAACGAGTGCTTCAACAAGCAGGGCTCTGTAGATTGGTATCTTTCTCCTTTTTTTCATAAAGTGAGATGCTAAGACATAACGTGACAATGAAAATAAAGAAGAGAAACACCTATCACGTTGCATTTCTATTGCAAGCAAGAAAAGAAAAAAGGAAAAAACTTTGTATTACTACTATTATTCTTAAACCAACAAAACAACTCTATACTATTTTACATGAAAACAATAGAGAAATATCTACATCTTTGTGAAAACTATAACCTTAAATGGATAATACCTTTTTGGGACTGATTTTTGAGATCTCATTAGTCTCAAATTTTAAATAAAAAGTGCCTCCTTTTGGCAAATACTTGGCAATGCCTTTGGTTCCTTTAAAGCAAGTTTGCTTTACTATTGGTTACTTGAGGTCAAGTACTTTTGGTAGATACTAAACCCTTTCCTAAATGCTCTTCCTACCAAATGAGCGAGATTTCTTACAGCATAATGTAGAGAGGTAATTGTTACGAGTTTCGGTGATTCTATAAACTTCGTTAAAGCTTTGTCTTAGTAGTTGGCATGAAGCTCTGTTAAACACTACAGCTGTGTTCATATCTCCAAGAACGTGTTTTATTTGATTCCAGACAGCACCCTGAAGATCTGATATTGCCATCTCGTCGTCACAAAATCGTGACGTTTTCCAATAAAGATTCACAGAGCAGTGTGTTGTGTGGAGGATAAGAGCTCTTCTGTAAATGTGCAGCTTTTTGAATTACAGGCCTTCAATGGAAGATTTCAGGTAGAAACTCTTGCAATGACGCGTTTCCTCAGATACCGTAAGAAAGGGTGGATGGGGAAGAAAGATGGACCTGCTTATTGCCATGCAGACGGAATCACTTTACAAATAAAAACGAACCCGAGAAAGATTGCTCAATGAACAAGTTAGTTATTGAAGGTTTGAACCAGGAAAAAAAATTACATCTTAAATATTTTCCAGTTTTGACTGAAATTACTTAAAAGATTAGCTGAAATGCAGTTAGGATGCTCTCCAAATATACATTTATGCACTTGTAAGCTATATTCCTTGATGAACCTGACCTTCCAGTTAATGGCCTTTGTTAATTTTGGGCTAATTTTGTGGTCTTCAGGGCAGCGGGACAATTTGTATGGGTCTTCTCTGTTGCCAGTATTCAACACTGATTTTTGCAGTAATGGACAATGAAAAATGAGGAGTTGTTTGTGAATTTGGTTAAACTGACCTGCGTCGCTCTGCTGGTCGACAGTGAATAGCTGTTCTCTCTAAAAAGTCCCCAGCCAGGTGCTGGGCTGAGGCTGGCCGCCATGTGGGCCCACGGAAACAGCCGTACAATGTGGGCTTATCCCAAATATTTTCAACCGTGCCAAAGTGCTTTACCACTTCTCTAAGGCCAGGTCCATTGGAGGACAGTGAAGGGACTGTCCCATCACTTGAGGGGACAGACGTTTTGGCTGGTTTCAGCCTGGGAATTCTGAAGGGACTCTGAAGAAAGCTGTGCTGCCTGGAATGATCTGGGGTTGGGGGAGAGGAAGCCTGAGTCAGCTTTGGTGACAAAATGGGTAACGTGCTCCGGAGACATCTCTCAGCGTCCGCGGACTGCACGGCGCAGTGGCACTATCTTAGTACCAGGACTTTGCCTTCGCCACTGTTCCTGGACGGCACTTACAAGCCCAAAAGTGTCAGTTACATGGATCGCAGAACCATGCAGTTTTTAAAAAGGAAATTTAAATAAGATCTCTTTAGTATTACAAAAATATTCATATGCAACAAACACAAATAGTACCTAACCAAGAAATTCCATGAATTCAGAATACATCTATGTACAAATATGTGGCAGATACTATACAGTAGATTGCACATTTCAGGAAAAACACTAGAACATGAACCACTAACACTTCCTAAAAGGTTTCTCAGTAGATGCTTTGCTGAAATGTACAAGATGACCACATACCTCTGGTCTTCCAAAGACTTTATAGAAGCTTTGGCATAGCTCTTTTTACTCATGCCACCAATAAGATGGTCTGACACCTATATACAATAGAAAGGTAAGGGCGATACCACTGTGTTTCAAGAACACACAGGGAAAAAAGACTGGGAGTTAGTTATTTTCTTGGCAATATGATATTCTGCAGTGAGATATACAACAGTACCACTGCTGAACTACACACGTGCATATCGAAAATTCAATGGGCTGTTTCGACCTGTGCTTTAGTGGCTGTGAAACTAACCTTAACAACAATCTTCTTCAGTCAACACACCCTTCCCCACTGCACTTCCCATCCCGGGCACCGAGTTAGGTCAGAGGGGCCGTTTCCAGAGCGCTGTCTTTGGTCATGTCACGCGTGCGTTCGTGCTAAGCTGGAGCTACGCGGTGGAGATGCTGGAGGGCAGCACTCGTGTCGAGGGGCCTGGCTGGCCACGCGAGCCAGGCCAGGAGGGCCAAGCGGAATGGTGCAAGTGAGATGGCTTACGGAGCTGAGAGCTAGAGACTCTTCGCCTTTTGCAAAGTGACGTTCTGGTATGCAAGGACTGGAACACATACGTGAAGTGCGCACTTTAGCAATTCGTAGTAGAGAGAACAGGCTGATGAGACGGCATTCCCTGCACTGCACTGTGTATTTTTGGAGAGCAACCTTCCTGCGGCATGTTTCAAACCCTATTTTTAAAAGCAATTAAAGGGACCCCAGGGCTGGAAAACTATCTATGTACACAACTCAGGGTTACGGAAATACAAAGTTACTCAACAAGAGTTAGCAGCACGAGGTGTTCAGTTGCCCCCTACGGTGCCACTGCCATTTGGCGCTGATGTCGTGAGCCATGCAAATCCGAACGAAGCAGGTGCTCAGAGCCCACGTACGGAGCTGATGAGCCCCGGACAGAAACCCTCAGCCAGAAACCCGTGGCCAAGCCCTCCCGTAAGAAAAGTACCTTCCCAAGGAAATAGCCCGGCCCTGGGGACAGGCCCCCGTCGAGCGAACTGACGTGAGGATCGCGTCACATCTAGTGTGGTAAACTCTCGCTGGGCTTGGTCGGGCGGTGGCGTTCTGGTTAACAGAGTCACTGGATCCCGTGCGTTGGGTTACCAACTGCTAAACGCAAACCACTGACCGCGGACTACACGGAGCACAGTGGCCTCTACCTTGATGCGCTCGGAACACATCAGCGCCTTCGAGCCAGGAAGCGCCAGTCAGCGGAGGGCTGCCCAGCGCCGATGCCGGAGAAGCTGACTTTTCTTACATGTAGTAAAATTTATTTAAAAAAAAAAATCTAAAATAAGATCAGTTCTTAGGCAAAGCACAAACCCAGAATGACTGACAAATTCTTTCCAAGTACTGGGTCGGGCTGCCTCCCGCATGTCACTGTGGAACGCTTACCAATCGGCGACCAGGGGAGCGGGCCTGGCACGAGGTTTACAAGGGGGAGCTGGAGCCCAACGTTAGTGTTTAATAAAAAAACCTCCACACTCTTTTGGTAGATTTCACGTTTTTGTTCAGTTATTTACATTTTGTCATATACCTGCCTAAAATGACTAGCTTGAAATAATCCTGTGATAGTTGGCATTTTAGAAAATTCTTAAGAAACTACTTAACAAATACGTAATAACTCGTTTTCCTATATTAAAAAAACCTAATAAAACCTCCAGTTTTTCAATCTTAGGCTTGACAATACAATGAGAACTCAGGTAGGACGTCCAGTTACGAGCCTGTAAAACAGTAACCAGCGATTAGCGGCGGAAGACGGACAGCGAGGCTGGACCTGGTGGCCCACCACACGCACGGCACAGTCCGACCGTACTCGTCGTGGGACTGTCCCGGGTAGATGACAGACCTTTCTTACCTTCTGTTCTTCTAACTCACCAGCTCAGAAAGACATTTCATGCTAAAGCCTTTTCTTGGTTCTTTGAGATGGGTCTGGTTACCTGAAAGTTAGTCAGCAATTCTTTAAATACAGAAATAAATGTGGCTCAAGTATTCTAGAAATATTCATGTCATTAAAAAAAGTAGGACCATTGGATACCCATTTCCTTACCCCAGTGCAGGCTGTACAAATCACTATGTCAGAGTGTACATACAAGTGCTTAATATATACATGAAAATCAATCTAATCAACCCAGAGGGTTGCAAATTTTCAGTGTTATCAATACACTTGGACTTTTTACAGTGGATTATTTATGACAGTATTTTGTAGACATCTTCTGGTTATGGTGAAAGATTTTCCATTTAAATTTAAATTTGGAGATATGAAGTTAAGATTCCAAAAATCACAAAATAAACTGCAACACAGAAAAATTACATAGGTTTCTGAATGGAACCAAAAGTCCCCAGCTGGAAGCTGTCACCAAACCGGCCAGTGCTGTCCCATGCCCCGACCCTGCTGTGTCGTGGCCTGGCTGAGGCCATCTCTAGGAAGTACTAAGTGCAGTGACCTCTCACCTCCCTCTCATCAGCCTTATTTTTGAGTGGAGCTGTCTGCCTTCTATTCAGGGTCTTCAAGTGACCACAAGGTTTAAATGTAGTTGACTACCAGAGAACGCTAGTGTCATTTTCCTGCACACATTACTTTTCTTTATGCCTTTATCTAAAGGTACTTTTCATTCTTTACTGAAGTCTGGAGAAACAGGTGAGTCTTCTTTGTCTAGTGTGTTTTTCAGAAGGCCCTGTGCTAAATTCGATTGCAGAAATTCACTGAATTTCACTGCTGAATGCGACGAAATGTTTTCGAACTTGGGTTCCAGGCTATGACCTTCTATCCATTCTTTCTGTGACAACATACTTTAATTGCAACGATGCAACTATGGATCTAGCTCTAAAGACTGACCTTTTAGAATCTTCTTCATGTTCTTATACCTCGTGAACTCTGAGACAAGAAATCTGTGACATTAGTCCCATGGCAAAGGTAGGTCTTGTGGGTCTAGAAAGTCAGCGGAGAACACACTTGGCGCGGTGGCGCTGAGAGGAGTGAGTCCTGAAGATGTGTTGGGCATGGTGATGTCTAACCACTCCATGTTGTCCAGGTTTGAGTCTGACAGGTCCAGAGACAGACAGGGCGTACCCGCAGCAAACTGGGCCTCGGAAGTCTCCATGGGGGAGTGTGAGTGGTCCAGCACGCTCGAGTGACTCAGCAGATCATTCTGGAGGTCCTCAATCAGCGAGAAGGGCTCTCTGTCTTCACTGCTGCTTGGTAGTGGAGCAATCTCATTGGCTGAAGGTAAAGTGCCATCCAGGAAAGCTTCTAGTTGGTTCTCTAAGCTGGCAGATAAGCTGCTCATAGGTTCTAAGGATATAGGTGGTGCCATTTGGACTTGGGGTGGTGGCCGGGACACCACTGTATTGACTGGCATTGTGGTGATGCTGGCTGTCACTGGTCTCATTTTGGAAATGGGAGAAGGCTCTTCTTTTATAGGGAGGGATATCTCTGTGCAAAATAATTGAAGTAATTAGTAACTTAAGATTTAATACTATTTTAAAATTTTTATTAATTATGAGGACAGTTACTTTTTTTGTGATTCCTTCTACACACGTCCATCTTAAAGGTAGGAAGAGAATGCTATTGGCCAGGTACAATCCTTGATAACCTTTAGGATGATGGATTATTTTAGTTAAATAGGTAAGCAAATAAGTTTATTACATTCTGATATGCTTTCAATTCTTTTTCAGTAAGACTAAGCATCAGAAACAGTTATATCCTAGTAGATAAGAATCAATGACTTTAGCTTATTTTATCTTTGCGTCCGTATTCTCAGTCATTTAGAGCTTTAAGACAGGGCTCATACCTTATCCCATACCATGAATCCGCTACTATAGCAGCATGACACCCTTAAAGTGAATGTCAAAATGCACAGCCTGAGTTTGTGCAGAGACATGAACTATATTCTTAGTGTTATGAAAGATGTAATTACATTCTTTTTTTATCATTATAATTGGCCCGTGTGCCTAATTTGGCCATGTACCCTCTGTATGAAGTTGTGAAAAGATAGGACGCCGTCTTATTTCATTTCTGTATTAAAGCTACCACATGGCTCCTTTGACCTTTGAGATGAGGCACATTACCTGCTTACTTTTCTCTTTTTTGTGTTGTTTTTGGAGTGTATATGAAATCTTGAGGATTTGGTCAATGTGTTAATAAGCAGTAATTAGGTGTTATTCCTTGCCAGATCAAGTAGCAGCAAATTAATGGACCATCTGCTATAGATATCAGTGTTTACTTAACTACATATTTGAATAAAGTATCTTTTTTACTTTTATGAGGATATGATTGGTTTCATTTATATACAGATACACTAGGGAAAACAGATTTAATTAACAATAGCACTTAAAGCTCAATGATTAGAATGCATAAGTAGGTGAGAGACAGAACTTATGATTTGAATCTTATAAACAAGTTGTCAAAGTATGCAATGTGTTTTTGGATGGTTTATGTTTCTTTTCGTTATCTGTAGTCCTCTCTAGAATTGTTTTGAAAGCTTTTTAAGTGCAATTTAAGTAACTAGTCTTATAATCAACTATTTAAATCTTGGTTCTCATTATTACTGGTATTGGTACACAGTAAGATGAAATGATACACTTACTAGACACTTTGTTATAACACAAGTCATCCCTTTTAGAAAATAACTCAAAATTGTTTGATAACTTTGTCACTTTTAATTTTCAAGTTTAGGCTGTAAAAATTATCTTTACTGATCGTTTAAAAAGTCCAGCCTGGGCAATGTAGCAAGACCCCGTCTCTACACAAAAAATAAAAAAAAATTAGTCGAGTGTGATGGTGCACGCCCATAGTTTCAGCTACTTGGGAGGCTGAAGCAAGAGGATTGCTTGAGCCCAGGAGATTGAGGTTGCAGTGACCTATGATCGCGCCACTGCACTCCAGCCTGGGCAACAAAGCAAGACCTCGTCTCAAAAAAAGAAGTGTTTTTATCTTTACCAGGTTTAGCAAAAACATTTTTTTAAAATCTTAGGGCGTGGAATGTCTGTTTTTAAAATTTCTGTGGTTCCACAGATATAACATGAGCTTAAATGATTTGGAAGGCCAGTATAGTTCTTAGCGAAAAATACTATTTGCACATGTAGAAGTATAGTCAAATATCTAGAATTCTCTATGTCAGACATTATGAGCAAAACATCAACTTCGATACATCAAATAGTACCTGCTATGAATGGAGAAATTTTGATCACTATTTAAAAATTCAAATAAACCTCCTTTCATTGGGATAAGTTAAGAATACTTTAAAATTTTTCTAAATAGTAGTTGACTTTTTTAAAACACTGATTTTATACTTATTTCTAAAGATATGTAAGCTGAGGCAGAGATATCTTGACTTTTTTGTGATTTATGTCCATTTTTAAGATGATATATTGTAAATTAAAGATTTCATATCATATATAGAAAGTGCTTTAGCATTGCCTTTAAATTTTAATAAGGTCAGTGGAGTCCAAGCTAAGTAACTTGGTTGTCATAAAATTTATGCAGGATTGGAATGTTTTCATCTATCACAATGACTGATAAACATGGGACAAGTTGTAAAGTTTTTCGACACAGAATTTAAATCTGGTTATACTCTGCTATTTGGAGACGGTCTTTTTCAGCAGGCATCTATCTATGGCCAAATCTAACATTATATTATGGTTTTAAGCTGAATCATGGCTTTTCCTCCAACTTTACTTTCACAGTAAGTTGTTTTAATGGCCTAAATTTAACAGATTTTAGAATACTAAATTCAGTTAGAATTAAAAGAATGTTTCTCAGTCTCTAAAGATAAAATATGAGCTCTAGTGTTAAGAGATGACTTCCTGTGGGGGTCTGACGTGACTCTGACTTACCTCCACTCTTAATGAGGATATCAAAGAGGTCGTCCATCTGCTGACTGTGTGCACTGGAAATCTACAATCAAGGAGAATACAAATTAGCTTTCTTTTATACAAACCTGGAATTATTATACAATTGGGAGCACTAAGGGACTTTCTAGAACATCTAGTTCTAATTTATCATTTGATAATTCTGAAAACAGAGGTCACCTGAGAAGTGAACCATTCACCCCAGGCGTTACCACTGGTTCGATGACAGAGCAAGAGTGGGGCTGTCCCAGCTCAGCTGACTTCTACACTGCCCTTGTTTTCTGTTACTGAATTGCATTTTGAGAGACCTCTAATACTTTTAAGTGTCTTTATTCATCTGTGTTTAGAAACTGTATGTATAAAGGTGATCACACTATACTTTTCAGCTTTATTGAGATTTATCTGACGTAAAGTAAGCTGCACTTGTGTAAAGTATATCATTTGATATGTTTTGAGGTATGTACTCACCCATGAAACCACCCACAAAATCAAGATAATGAACATATGTGTCACCCTTAAAGTTTCCTCTTGCCCTTCTATAAAACTTTCCTCATCCCCAGGTAACCTGCTGATCTGCTTTCATTCACTCTAGATTTTTTATATAAATGGATTCATATAGTATATATCTTTGAGGGGGGAATGGTGGCTAGTTTCACTCAAGGTAATTATTTTGAGATTTATCTATGTTGTAGTGTATACCTTAGGAACAGTTCATTCCTTTTTATTCCATTGTATGGAAATATGAGTTTGTTTATTCATCCACTTTTTTTTTTTTTTAAGAGACAGGGTCTGGCTCTGTCACCCGGGCTGGAGTGCAGTGGCACAATCATAGCTCACAGTAACTTCAAACTCCTATGCTCAAGTGATCCTCTTGCCTTAGCCTCCCGAGTTGCTGGGACTACACAGGTGTGTGCCACCGTGCTTGGCTAATTGTTTTCTTTCTTTTTTTGAGGCAGAGTCTCATTTTGTCACTCAGGCTGGAGTGGAGTGCAATGGCATGTTCACAGCTCACTGCAGTCTCAAACTCCTGGGCTCAAATGATCCTTCTGCCTTATGCTCTGCGTAGCTGGGACTACATGTGTATGCCACCATGCCCAGCTGGTTCCCCCCCCCCTTAGACATGGGGTCTTGTTATGTTGCTCAGGCTGGTCTCAAACTCCTGGCCTCAAGCTACTCTCCTACCTTGGCCTCGCAAAGTGCTGGGATTATACGTATGAGCCACCAAGCCGGCCCTTCATTTACTTGTTGATGGACATTTGGGTTTCTAGTTCTTGACTATTAGAAAAAAAAGTTGCTGTGAACATTTGTGTACAAGTATTAATACAGACATGTTTTCTTTTCTCTTGGGTAAGTTCCTACGAGTGGAATGACTGGATCTCGGGGTAGTTATACGTTTAACTTTTTAAGTAACAGCAAATTGTTTTCCAAAGTGATCTAACCATTTTACATTCCCACCAGTAGTACACAGTACGAGATTCCTAGTTGTTTTACATTCTCACCAACACTTCATATCGTCAGCCTTTTTAATTTTAGATATTCTATTAGGTATGTAGTGGTATTGCACTGTGGTTTTAATTTGCATTCCCTTAGTGACTAATGATGTTGAGCATCTTTTCGTGTACTTATTTGCCATCTGTTTATCTTCTCTGGGGGAAATGTCTGTTCAAATCTTTTCACTACTGCAGATTTCTTATGCTTACTATTTGCATGGTGTAACTTTCCCCAACCTTTTACTTTCAACCTGTGTCTTTGTATTTAAAACATGCCTCTTTGTAGATGCATGCATTAGTTATCTTTTGCTGTATTACAAGTTACTTTAAAATATAATGGCTTAAAATTTGTGATGTCCCAGTTTCTGTGAGTCAGGAGTTTAGGAATGGTTTTGATGGGTGGCTCTGGCTTGGGGTCTTTCGTGAGGTTACAGTCAAGGTGTTGGCTGGAGAATGCCCTTGTAAAGGTGGCTCATTCACACGACTGGCAAGCTGGCGCTGGCAGTTGACAGCAGGCCTCAGTTCCCCTCACATGAGCCTCTCCAGATGGCTGCTGGAGTGTCCACCTGGCGTGACAGCTGGCTCTCCCAGGGCGAGCAAACCAAGGGAGGGCAAGGCTGAAGGGGCGTACCCTCTATGACCTAGACTCTGAAGTCATACACCATCCTGTCTGCCAGTTCTGTCTGTTAGAAGTGAGTCATTAAGCCCAACCCAGGGAGGATTGTCAAAGAATGTGCAGACGTATCTTAAAACTGCCACACTGCATGTAGTTGAGCCTGGCTTTTTTTTTTTTTAAATCTGATTTTTTAATTTTTTAAATCAATTTCTGCATTTTAATTGTTTATTTCACTAGTATGTATTGTAATTACTGACACGGTTAAATTTGGGTTTACCATTTTATTATTTTCTATTCATCCTTTTTTTTTTTTGTTACTCTGTTCTTCTTTCTTGCCCTTAAAAAAATCGGATGTTTTTGTATTCTAACAATTTTTCTTGTTTTTTTAAAAACTATACTTTGTTGTATTTTTTTAGTTGTTATTGTAGATATGCAATACATGTCCTTAACTTTTCATAGGCTGATTCAACTTAATGTACCCTTGCATAAAAAATAGAGATCCTGCAACCATATAGATCTATTTACTTCCTTCCTCCTTTACTAATTATTGTAAGAATTATATTTACACATGTTATAAATCCCTCAAAACAGTGTTATCTTTGGTGATGAATTATTTCAATTTTTCTTTATCTGAAAATATCTTTAGTTCCCTTTCATTCTTAGAGGATATTTTTACTTGATACAGAATTCTGGGTTGACAATCCTTCCTACCTCCTCCTCCCTAAAAACTTTAAACATGTTGTTCTCTTTTTCAGTTTTTCCATAGTTCTGATGAGGAGTTGATATCAATGAAATAGGTGTTTGCCCTGTGTGTAATGTATTGCTTTTGTCTTGATGCTTTCGAGATTTTTGTCTTTAACTCTGACTTTCAGTAATCTGACTGTGATGTGACTGGGCCTTCTATTTATCCAGCTGGGTGTTCATCGAACATCTCAAAGCTATGAATTTGTCTTTCATTATATTTGTGAAAATTTTGGCCATTATTTCTTCAAATATTTATCCACCCATTCTTTTTCTCCTTCTGGGTAAGCTAGACTGTTTGATATTACATAACAGGGCCCTGAGACTCTGTTCACTTTTTAAAAAATATTTTTTCCCCTCTACGTTATTCAAATTGGATAAGTTCCACTGATCTATCTTTAGGTTTGCTGACTTTATTTCTTCTGCCATCTCCATTCTGCCAAGTTCATCTATGACTTTTCTTTTTCCCTTTCAGATATTGTTTTAGTTCTACAGAAGATTTCCATTTAGTTCTTTAAAAAAGTCATTTCTACATCTGTTTAGATCCCCTATCTTTTCATTTATTACAAACATATTTTCTTTTACATCATTGAGAACAGTTATAATAGTTGCTTTAAAATCCCTGTCTGCAAATTCTAACACGTAGATCAGCTCAAGATTGGTCTCAGCTGATCGCCTTTTTCCTTTGACAACAAGTTACATTTTCCTGATTCTTTGTATATGTTGCATGTTGACTATGGATTCTGTTATTTTTCTCAGATGAATGGTTCTTTTGTTTTAGCAAGCTATTCACTTGGTTGGACTTTAACATCAAAATGTTTTTTGGGTAGAGGTTCCAATCTCACTTTGGATCTTTTGTCTTCAGCTGAGCTGCTGTAAGTCTGTTCCACACCTTAGGGGTCAGCCAGTGATGTGCGCGGACAGAATTTGGGGATTTCTTCTCTGGCTCTTTTCCTTTGGTTGCTCTCAACACAGTCTTCTGGTTTCCCAGGCTATGAAGATGATGGTTTTTCCACCAGTAACCCTGCCACTTAGCTTGACCCCAGAGTCAAAGTAGCAAAAAGAGGGAACTCATCCATGTAACCCCCTCCTTTGAGTGAGCAGAATGTGACTGCTTCTATTTACTCTTCAGTGACCTCAGGTAGTTGCCTTTTATATTATAACCAAGATTTACAGCTGTTATCTGTGGGAAGATTGAGCTGGTAGAGCCTACTTAGCCACTAGTGGAATTGGAAGTCTGAGTAAATACATTAAAAAGCCAAAAATCTCAGAATTCCTGGGGTTTGGTGCTCAATGGCACAGGAAGAGGTGCTACAGATAGCTACTCATTTGAATACCAAAAACCGAAATAAAACTTGACTCCGTCAGTCTATAAACATGAACCTACAGACATTAAATACCAGGGATTCCAATCAGCTATCTTAGGTTAAGGTGGAAGATTTTTCTTTGTTGTTGTTGTTACATGAATCAAGTAAGCAGTGCACATTACCCTACACACAAGAACCAGGCTTGGAAGGGTGAGTTGCTACCTTTTAATTTTCTTAAAAACTGCAGTTAAGCTCTTGGCAATTCATTTCACCTCTGCTTCTCCGTGAAGAGAATAGATGTCACTTCTGAAGGGACCTTGGGGAGGACAGTTTAGTCCAGTACCATTAGTTTCAGATCCTATTGCAAATGTTTAAACCTATTTCTGAAATTTGGCTTTTCCCTCACAGGTAAGGGCCCTTGCTGAGTCTGGAACTAAAGGAACAATTTACAGCTAGAAAAGTTATCTTCCTTTGTGCTAAGTGCCTACAAAGAAGCAGGTGTTCCTCAGAGAGGGCGTCCCCTGAGGGTGCCACACTGTCCCTGGCACTAAGCAGCTCTGTAGGTGCTCACTTGGGCAACTGCAGCATGACTGTGTGCTCCCTGGAAAAAGTGCTGAGCCCTCGGTCTCGTGTTCCTGAAGAGCAGCATGACCCGCCGCACGAGGCCGAGGGCTCAGCACAGTAAGTGCCTTGCTTGAGGCCACATGGTCACCAGGTGGGCCTATGTGCGGTGAAGCCAGGAGAACGTCAGGTGTGTTACTGACAGAGGCATTTGCTCAGCAGACAGGCAGGGTCACTTGCAGGGGCTGCCTGTGGGAGGAGGAGGGTGCCGGGGTCTAGAGAGAGATGGAGCGGGACCCGGGGATTTGGGTGCCGGGCAGCCTTGAATGTCAGCCAGGCGGAAGAGTGTCACTTTGCTGGCCTGACAAATGGTGGCTTTAGAAAAGAGGGACCTGTATGAAATATGTGCCCTGGTCACAATCACATCTATCCCTAACAGACTGGTCCCCTTGCCCCAAAGGAAAAGTTAAAAGAGAAACCCTGAATTTCTGAATAAGTGGTAGCTGTAGGTTACACTGCTGCTGGAAGTTGTTTGGGATTCTTCACAATGAATGAAGTTTTGATTTTGAATAACCAGGTCAAGTACAAGGCTCCTAGCCGTAATTTTTGTGTTCTTATTGAGGCGAGTCAGTCTTAGACCAGGGATTGGAGGACGGCACACCAAACCTAAGCCTTACGAACTGTGACCACTGTCCTTGCTCACTCACCTCTGGAAGGGGGGCCTGTGCACTGCGCGTCTGCTTGATGGCCTCCTCGTAGCGGGGAGGGTCTTTTGTCTTGGTGACAGGGCTGCCAAACAGAGAGTGCTGGACGACAAATTGCTGAGGCGGAGGGGGCGAACCAGGCTGTATCAAGCAAAGGAGGAGCGCACGTTAGCTCTTGGCAAGAAGCTTCGTCCCGCCCTGGCCAGACTCAGCTCTGCGGCTCTGCACGCGGCAGCCAAAGCACGGGGTTCGCGCGCAGATGCTTCGCAGCGCCTGTGAGGCTGACGGCACTGAGGGCCCCTCCTGTGGGAGGGTCATCCTCACTGGGACAACTGCTAAGCTCCTCCCTAACAAGCCAGCTCCACTGCATCTTCAACGATTTCGTTCCGTCAGTATTGATGCCCAAAGCAGTAGGCTTAGGAATGGTTTCATACCCCAGTAAGCACTTTTGCTGCTATGTGGTCATCACAGGGTTACCTTGCTGGGCGTGTTAGGTCCGTTTTGCAGGGATGGAAGTGGCGCATTTCTGGGTTGAAGGACGCTGTTGGAGGTCTTGTTAATAAAGGGCTGCTGGACCGCGGGAGCAGCTTGTCTCTGATACGGAATAACCGTATTTGATGACGCCGAGTTTGTGAAAACCTGTAAGAAATATTTCTCCATCAATTTGTTCTTCTGCTCTTTCTAAGAAAGTAAAGAAAACCATGTTTTAGAGTGGGGCTCAGCAAACTTTCTCTGTAAAGGGCCACAGGAGTTTAAGGTTTGGTGGCGACGACTCACCTGTGTCACTGCAGCACGGAAGCAGCCCTGGGCAGGATGCGAGTAAGCAGGTGTGGCTGTGTGCCAGAAAAATCTTCTCTACAAAAGCAGGCTTAGGTGGGATTTGGCCCACAGGCCATGGGTGGCCTTGCCCACTCTCGAGCCTACGTGGTCCCTTTACTCAGTACCCGGCCTTCGAGGGCAGTGCAGACAGCACTTTCTGGGAGAATAGAGTTTGCTCTTTATACTTTTCCTCTTAAATGACAGCTGAATTCCTCATACTCCTCACTAGCGTGATCTCATCTCTCTCACGCCTTTAATGGTTATGGTTAAGCCAGTAATCCCCCTCCACCTCCAACCTTGCTCCCAAGTGCCAAAGCCACATTTACGTCATCTTCCTGGACATCTCAAATTTAATACGTTCCAAACTGAACTTTCCCCTTTCCTCCTGCTACCCCTAGCCTCTGAGGGAAAGTAATTCTTGGTTCTGCGTTTGTTTTTATGCTTAGGTAAGTGGAACCATCAGTCACCTCTGCGTTCTCCCCGCAGTATATACACGTCTGGGAAATGCCTCTGTTCCTTGTGGTTCCGACCCAGTCCTCACCATCCCAGCCTCCCAGCCCAGCCTCCCCACTGACCCACCGCTGCAGATATGTTCTTACAGCACAGACCTCGTCAAGCCCCTACACACTTACTGGCTCTCGTGCCTTTGGGGTAAAATCCTAATCTGTGGCATGCGAAGCTTCTTCCTACCTGGTCTCTTTTCCACCCTACCTTGTGGCTGTGGTCAATTTTCCAGTTTCATGAACGTTTCTTTACATACATGCAAGACCCCATTAAAAACCTACCCCCTTCTGAGAAGCTGCTTTCAGGGCTATCAGGCAGGGGTGAGAATTTCTTCCTGGGAACTCCAAAATGTTCCATTTAGAACCTCATCAAGAGTCCCACACATTTTTAGGTCCTTTTACAAATATGGCCATACTGCTGACATTGTACCTGCATGTCACAGAGCTTGGTTTGCTCATAAAAATATTTAATGTGCTTTATATCACTAATATAATAAAAATATCAAGGAGAGGTTTTTTTTAATAACGATTAAGTGTGAAGAGTATATGTGTGTGTACTCCAAACAATACCTCTCTGAGTGATGAGTTCTATAAATGTGCTCTTGTTTGAAGAAGATGAATTTCCTTATATTTTGTAGAAAGTTACTTCCTTGAAACTAGAAGTAATGGTTTCTAATTCTAGTATTTTGAGATTTAGTGAAAAACCCCTCATTAATCCCTCATATTATTTTTCTCTTTCCTCCCCCAAACAAAACTGTCTTTACATTTGAACATTTACTAAGCTTACAACTACACTAAAGTAATATTTTGACCTTTCCCAAACTCAGTAACGTGTAGTTAATTTCCTTCTCGCTGCGTTTCTCGCGGATTCTGAAACAGCGCGGTGCCGATGAGGCTGCTGCTGACCTGAGAGGTGGCCGCCGCCTGTTCTCACAGCTGTTTCAGCCCAGACGGTTCACGCAGGTACCTCAGTATCCAGCTTCTCTTATGTTGAAGATTAAAAGTCTGGGATTAATACTTTTCAAGGTTTAAAACCGTAAGGCCTGTTTCTGAGGCCTAAGATGTTTGGGCACAGAGATGTGTGCACAGCTCCCCCTGTTGGAGAAGAGGGAATTTTGGTAACTTTGGGGCGATCTAACACTGGGACGTTTTTGGGAGGAACCTGTGTGAGGACGCCGAGTCCTAGACCAACACCTTCACTGTAGAGATGAGGTAACCGAACTGAGAGGAAGTAAGTGAACTTCCTCTGAGGCCAAACACCTCGGAAGTGGTGAGCGGGAACCGATAAGCCCTTCTGGCTCTTGATCTGCGAGATGGCAAACCCTTACAAATGTGTATCAAGCTCTTACTCAAGATAAAGATTGTAGAAGTATCTTTTTCATCTTCAAATATCATTTCCCAGGGAAGAGCACATTTTTTTCCCTCCCATATGTTTAATTTGAAAAGAAATTTATTTTAAAATTCAGTAAATTCAATATATGAGGACTGAAAACAAAAACAACTTTTGAGACCTGAAAAAGCAGTTAGCAGTGCAAGCGAGCTATCCTTCAGTAGTAAAGAGCTCCTTCTCTGCCCCAAATGGCATCTAAGCTAACGCTCACTCTGTGGGAGACGTCGCAGAGGATAAACGAGCTTCCCGAGGACCGGGCTTTTACGAAGATGCTGGCTGAGAGGATGGCTGGGTGGTTGACATCAGCCACAGCATCCCTTGTCCCTCGTTAGCAACATCAGCCACAGCGTCCCTTGTCCCTCGTTAGCATTCACAAACCTTTCTGACTTGCGGAGGCTGGCTGAGAACGTGCTGGGTGAAGGTGTCTTGTTTCTGAGGTACGGCCGGGGCCAAGCCTGAGGACAAGGCAGCAGCGGGTATTTGTGCAGCAGTTGCTATCTGAGGCTGAGTCTGGATTCCTGCTTGTGGTGGAGTCTAGGAGGAGAATTTAAGAAAATCAATTTAATTGTCAGAATCAAAGAATCAAGAGTTTAGATGTGAACCAACTGTTCACTTAGGGACCGTATCTAAAGTGAAATAAGACAAAGTATGCAGACACACATTTCAATTCATCTGCACGTAAATCTGAACTGTAGCAATTCTAACTAGAGAAACACCAGACCAGTTATTTTCATGCTCCTATTGTTTCTTAAGTAGCTAAGATTTTCATTTGAAAATTTTGAGAAAATAGGAAACTGAAATAATAAGAACCTATAGCAGCTCTACACATAAGGAGTCAGGTATTGTTATACTTTTGATAGCAACAAAGATATCCATGAGACCTAACTGTCCAAATTCCTGCTTTTAAGCTGTATGTGCACTCTCGGGGAGAGCCAGCAATGTGCCAGGGTACACACAGGCCCAAGGATAAAACACAGTTCTTGTTCCTACAACAGCAATGGAAGATTTGGATCAAAAAAACAAAAAAATTGTTTTAAGGATGTATTATGGAGTAGACTTTCAATTTCAGAGAGACCCTAAAGATAAAACAGGGGAATTAAAAATTTTTGTATTTGCTAAAGGGCCTCGGGGCCATGCCTCCTAACCCCAGGGTACGAGATTATTCCTCTCTGCTGTTTCAGGTTTTTGGGTATTCAAGGTTGAGAGGCACTGGCCCAAATGGTTTCTTGTTTACTTGAGGTCCACATTTGGTTAAAAGCTACCAAGAGCACGTTACATGAAAACAACTTAAGGTAAACACATAGGTTGTGTAGGCACCGAAGGGAATTTCATGCTCATCAGTGTTTTATCATCTTTCAATAACGTCCTCGCTCTTAAATTTGTGGTCATATTTTCCTTAGTTTCAGCATCTTTGTGTTAACAGTACCTTTCCTTTCAAGAACTAAATTTTGGAGGCAGGTTACAAGAATGAGTCTAAGAGGGAAAGCTCTGGCGTCAGAAGACCTAGGTTTAAATGCCAGCTCTGTCATTGGGCAACTTGCCGAGAGCCCCTCGCGGGCCTCAGTGCCCCTACCTAGAGCCGGGCTGTGGCACTTGCACCTTCTGGGGGAAGGGAGGATAAGTGAAGGCAGCCTGTGAAGTGCGGATGCTGCGCCCTGCAGGTAGACGGTGTTCACAGCAGCAGCTACTATCATGAGGGTAATGTCACTGGTGTGCAGGAAATGTCTAGACATGTGATGCTATGTTCATTAAAGGGAAAGGCTAACAGGACTAGAAAAAGCACCTCATGTTTGTTTTTACTATATAAAAACAGCGCTAGCTATTTAAATTTTTGAATGACCCTCCCATTCATGCACGAGTTTTCTGCAACTGTGAAGCCTGCTGTGGATGCATTTATGAAAAAGCTCAGGTATGTTCCGTCCTTAGCAGTTCCATCCTATGCGTGCTGTAAGGCAAAGTAGTTAGAAGACACACTCCACACCTGGAGTTTGAGGCTGCCTACTGGGAGTTGTACTGAGGTGACATTCGAGCCCTGGATGGACACCGGGAGCAGCAGCTGAGCAGTTTGTGTGGTCAGTAAAGCCTGGGGCTGAGCGACAACGGCAGGTGGTGGCTGTCCCTGGGAACTCACGTAAAACTGTGAAACGACGCTCTGCTGCTCCGCCTGGGCCACGGGGACCTCTTGCTTGATAACTACGGCCTTTTTGGCAACAAGGGTCTGGCCACCTGCAGAGACAGGCGGGGCTACAGGGTGGCTGGCCCCCGGGACAGGCTGCCTGGAGCTGGAGCAGTCAGGGAGCGAGAGCGAGGTCTCGTCTTTGACGCAGGAACCGACGCTGCCATGTTTCTGATCCGCCTTGTTGACAGAATGCGCTGGGGCGCTGGGCTGGGGTTCCAGCGGCCGTTGCTGCTGCCCTCGTTTTTCAACCTCGAGCTGCATTTTCAGAACTTCCACAAGCTTCTGCTCTTGTTCCAGTTTCCTCTTTAGCTCTTCGATCTGCTTCTCTTTCTCCTGGAGCTTGCGGTCCTTCTCAGCCGCGTCCAGTTCCAGGTTTGACAGGGTGCTGCTGGTGGGGCTCAGGCTGTCCTCGTTGTTTGCCACTCTCAAAGGAGAGGAACACAGGAACTGTGAAGGAGACATCATGGTCATAATCTCGGTGAAAGTGTCCGCCATGCTCGTGTCATCGGTGCTGAGGCTGGACTGTTCGGACGGAGACGGCGAGATTGGCAGAGGGGAGTGAGCATTTTCTACCCGGGCAACGTTGCTGGTTCCGGCAGATGGCAATTCTGTCTTGAAAGTGGAGACTGAGCTAGTCACGGCATTATGTAGTGTTGTAACCGGCAACGCCACGGTCACTTCTGGGTTATTGGTGACGATGGCTGACGATGACACTGCCACGATGCTGCCAGCAGCAAGGCTGCTGCTGTTCACTTCCTGGTAGGGTTTCAGGCGTTCGATGAGGTCCGGTTTGGTGCCTGATACCGGCAGACCCCTTAACTTCAGTTCTGTTTTCAGTTCTGATACCTGGAGGTACAAACAAAGCAGATCTGTTGGTATTGCAACTTTCTGACAACTCTGTGGTGCACTTCTGTGATGGGAAAGGCACCCATGTCTGCCAGACAACTCCATGTTACTGCATATCTGAACGTGGGACCGTTTTTCTTTTGACACAAAAACATACAACTACACACCTGAAGCACTGGGAAGGCCAGTGATAATGTAAGGGTTTTTAGAGGACAACTCTTCTTTTACATCAAAGAAAAGACATACTACCAGGAATGACAATGACGATAACAGCTACATTTACCGATTAGCTGCCATGTGCAAGACACTGTTAGAAGCGCTTTATTCTTTCAACTAGTCTTCACATGACCCCATGAGGGGTCAGTATCATTCTTCTTCCCATTTTACAGATGGGGAGATCAAGGCACACAGGTTGAAGCACTCGTCCAAACTACCACAGAAAACAGAAGGCTGAGCTGGGACAGAAACCTAGGAAGGGTGGCCCTGGAGCTTACGTTAACTGTTATATTTTCCTGCTTCTCCCAAACTTGGCATTGAGCAGGGAAGGAAAAAAATCACAGCCTCTGGAATCCAACAGAACTGGCAAGGTGTCCGCACACGGTATGTGCTCAGTAAATGAGAGTTATTATTGGTCATTTAAAAAGAAAAAGAAAAGTACCTCTATAAAGATTATCCTATTGTTGGGAAAGTTAAAATCTGTTGAAAACTACTGACGTCGGCTAGACAAACCTGGCAAACCATTTACATTTCTGTGGTATTCATGGGTGAATAAGCTGTACTCGGAATTATCACCTTTAAGTCATCCAAGCTAGAAGGCAGAGGTCCCGGCTTTCTCGCAGGAGCAGGTGTGTTCTGTCTTGGTGTGGTAGGTGTGGTATTGTTCAAAGCTGAATTCCCACTGTTGTTATTTTTGTCACTGAGTGGCCTTCAAAAGAAAAAGAAAATTAGAGTTTATAATAAAATAATTTCTGGATTTGACATTTCCTCTATTAACACTTTGACTAACTTATAAAGAGAAAAATACCATGGTTATGGATTGGAAGACTCAATATTGTAAAGATGCCAACTAAATTAGATCCCAGTAAAATCCCTGCAGGTTTTTGTTTGCTTGTTTGGTGGAAATTTAGACAGCAATTTTAAGCTTTATGGAAATGCCAAGGACCAAGAATGGCCATGGCATTCTTGAAGAAAAGCAAAGCTGGAAGAGTCACACCACCAGGTGTCAATGTGTATCACAAAGCCAACCGTTCCCACGGTGTGGTGCTGCGGCAAGGACAGAACAGACAAGCGGGCGAGAATGGAGAATCCGCAAACAGACGCCACGTACGTGGGCCCTCATGTTATCGAAGATATGATACCACAGTGCAGTGGAGGAGAGTGGTCCTTCCAGTGAGCGGGGCTGGGCCCGAGTGGATATTCACACAGAAAAAACGTGGCTCTTGATCGACTCCTACCTCGCATCATTCTCCAAAATCTAAATGTGAATTATGAAAGCAATGAAGCTGTTAGAAGAAAACTTAGGATAATCGTGGCCTTTGGTTAGGCAAAGATTCCTTAAACAGGACATAAAAAGCACCAAGTAGTAGGGACCCCTTTAAGACAGTGAAAAGTCAAGCCACAGAACAGGACAAGATATCTGTGATACATATTTCTGACAAAGGCCTCATCTAGAATATTACCAGTAAGAAAAAGACAGAAAACCCAATGGAAAAATGGGTTTTCACATTTTTGGACAGGTATAGCACCAGAAAGTATATCCAAATGGTCAACAATTATGTGAATAAGGGCTTAACCTCACTAGGTATGAGGAAAATGCAAATGCAAATCATGACAAAACAGCCTTGCACACCCAGTAGAATTGCTCTGACGAATAAGACTGATGATACCAAGTACTAAGGACAACCAGAACGCTCATACGCTGCTGGCAGAAGTGTGAACCGGTGTGTCCACTTTTTAAAACTGTTTAATATACTACAGAAAAACATCTGTCTATCCTATGATCCAGCATTTCCATTTCTAGACAGACATGTGACAGAAAGACGTATATATGTGTACCAAAAGATACAGACTAGAACATTCATTATGGCCCCAACTGGAAGCAACCCACCTATTCATTAAGAGTATGATGGAAGCATACATTATGGTACAGTCATACATGGAACATTAACCAGAAATGAAAATTAACTACTGCTATCTGCACCAATAAAGATGCATAAGACAAACAATGTTCAGCAAAAAAAGCCAGACACTAAAGTGTGCTATAAGATTACATTTATATAAAGTTCACAAACAGGCAAAACTGATCTTTGGGGATAGAAGTCAGGATAGTCACTAAGAGCGGACCTAAAAGGGGCTTTTGGGACACTGATAATGTTCCATTTCTTGGTTTGGATGGTGTGTAGAGGGGTGTATTTACTTTGGCATCAATTTTCACTTAAAATTTATAGACTTCTCTGTATGTAAGTTATACTTCAATTTAAAAAGTTTATATAAAAGAAATTGGTGCTTCAGTTGTCAAATTCTAAAGTCAGGTGCTTTGCACTAATTTCCCTAAGCCCCTTTCCACGTCAAAGCCAGATCCCTCCTTAACATCTTCCAGCTGTGAACTCTTGGCTTCCTTTTCTGATGGTTGGTAGCTACTAAAGGTACACATGACGGTTGACACTACAGCCAATCCCATTGCAGCCTCAGGCTTCACTGTCACATACAAAGCCTTTGGTGCTGAAGCCAAAGAGACTTGGAATTCCACCTCCTGAAATAGGGATGTGAGGTGACAATGCTCGTGGGTGACAGCCAGTTGGATGAGCTTTATCCAAGAAGGTTCAGGAAGCCTGCGGTGGAAGCCAACGCTGGCTCTGTCAACAGCTCACTCCTTTTTTTTTTTTTTTGAGACAGAATCTCACTCTGTTGCCCAGGCTGGAGTGCGGTGGCATCATCATAGCTCACTACAACCTCACACTCCTGGGCTCAAGTGATCCTCCTGCCTCAGCCTCTGGAGTAGCTGGGACCACAGGTGCACACCACCACACATGGCTAATTTTTCCTATTTTTGGTAGAGACGGGGTCTTGCTCTTGCTCAGGCTGGTCTAGAACTGAGCTCAAGCAATTCTCCTGCCTTGGCCTCCCACAGAGTGTTCGGATGACAGGCGTGAGCCGCAACACCTGGCCAACAGCTAACTTTTGACATTCATCTTGAGGTCTTTTTAACCTGCCTGAATTCTGCTGAAATTAAACATAGTTTTTGAGATGAAGTTTGGATGAAATGACAAATATTGTATGTATCATTATTCTCCTTTCTAAAAATTCAACTTTTAAATCTTGTATTATGAGTTATAAAAATATTTTCTTTAAATCAATGTTCCTCAACATAATTTTCATTCATTATTATCCCCCTAAGGAGGCTTTTAGACATTTTTTTCCAAATTGCCTTCCCCCTGAAGTTTCAACACCACAGATACATTGCATGCGTCTATGTACTGTACACATGTCTGTGCTTTATTACATAAAAAAGCAGTACCTCTCCCGAACCACTTTGTGCTCCCTTATAATACCATCCCATTGAGAATGCACAATCTAAAGTAATTATTCTATTCATGCTGTCTTTTTGGTTGAGATTCTACAATACTCTATTATGATTAAGAGTTTGGTGTTTAACCTATTTCTGTTAAAGACTGAATTTATTTTTCTGTTAAATCAATGGAGACTAAGCGAGGGGTAGCTGACGAATGTGGTCGCTGTGTAGGTGAGAGATCTGAAGTTCAGAGGGATGACGTGCCCTTCCAGGACCTTCCGGGCCTTTCAGTGAGTGTGGACAAACTGGGTTTGACTAGAGCCTAGTCTCTTCAGGCTTTTGTCCATCCATGGTATCAAAGGCTGCACCATACAAGTAAAATCCCACTGCTACAGACACTATAGGACTTTCAGTTTCCTCGAATTTTGGTGAAGTTAAACAATGTGTTAGAAAATAAGGTCTCCGTTTTTAGGATCTGGAAATCAAACAGGACTTATGTTCAGTCTTCGTGTGGTGAAACAATACCCAAAAGTGAGTGTTCTTGTCTCCTCCTAGTTCCTGGATCTTTTTGTATGATACTGCCCTTGGGTGGGCTTGGTTATTGTAGCGGTGGGAATGTCTGAGGAGCAGAGTGCAACTGAGGCCTTAATGGAAAGACAAATTATTAGGAGTTCGGCTGCCGCACGCCTCAGGTGTGTTCTTCCCATCCACAAGGCCGGCCCACACAGCCAAGTTCTTCCACTACAAAAAAGACTGTTTCATAGATGGATAGCACGAAAGATCCTTTTATGGGATTTTCAGTTGCACAGTTTCCTCATCTGGGAATGGGGTCAACAGCAGCAATTCCACCTGGACTTACAGTGAGGATGGCAAGAGGGGTTAGGCACACTGCCTGGTATATTGTAAGGATAACAGTAAATAGCTCTGAGCCGCTGTTACCCTCATTATTGTTGGTGGCCAATGCCAGAGGAGGGTGGCAGTGGAGGATGCCTCCTGGCGCCCGGACAAAGTGTCGAGTAGTGGCAGTTTGTCTCTGATTCTCTTCCAGTTCTCTGTGGCCTTCCCTGGGTCCCTTCCAACGTCAACAGCTCACTCGGGCCAGCTTGCTCTTAAAATAATAACATGCTACAGAATTCCTTCTCCTTTATCTCCATGCCCTGATTTTTTAGATTTAATAGGGCCTGAATTACTAATAGGCTTAAATCTTTCTTAAGATATTTGAATCTGAAGAAGAAAAAAAGGATTGATAATCATTTGCCTATGAGAAGATGTTTCTTAACAGAGAAGCTTTTCAGTGGGTTTTGAATCCTTTTCTGCTCCTAGAAAATAGGGGCCACCTATGCCGGATGCTGAGTTTAGACGTGAAAACAGAAGTTTCTCCAGGCCACGTGAGCATAAACCAAACGGCTTGATCACAGAGAACAATTTTTCCTTGTAATGAATGAGCTTTTGCATTTTTTTCTAGAGTTGAATGCCAATTGTACTTTCTCCTGAAAAGTTAGGGAAATTATATGTTTCTTAGAAAAAGAAATATTGGGGGTGTATATCTGGAAATTTTCTTTATCACATAATTAAAATTAGCTATGCATGTCTTGCTATGACTTTGGTCTCAGGAACTATCAGAACTCACGGCCTCTGTCCCTCACAGTTGGGTTCAAACTTTGGAAACATCTTCCTTGTCCACAGCTGCTGGTCCCCGAGAATCTACCCGTCTGTGGAAACACCCTCTGCACCGTCAGCGCCCTTCTGCCATCGCATCCATCGACACCAGGATGGAACTTTCTCCCCTGCGTGTCGGCCTCACTGCGTAGCACTGCCCTCTGCCACGCTCCGCTGTCTGTCTGCCACAGCGAGGAACGTCTTCTGCTCAACCTCAGGTACCTCGAGACACTGGCTCTACTCAGTTTTGCTTTCCACTTTTCTTAAAAATGAACTGCATTTTCTGTTCAGGAGATTTCTCTCACTGTCCAGTACACAGGCGCTGCTTGCTCCTACCTCTGCACTAGCGCTCGCATCGCTGCCCTGTGCTGGGAAAGGCCTTCCCCAGATAAACATCCTGCCTCTCCTTGACCATTCCAGGTTTTATGCCCACCCGTCTCTTCTTTTCAGCGTTACGCCAGGCCTTACACGCCATATGCTTATCTAGAGCATCTAATACTGTTTTGAGTACACACAGGCAAATCTTTCCGGGGTGAATAACCGTGAAAAGGCATTGCTAACTTGTAAAAGTTCAGCACCTATTCTGGAGGACAGAAACAAAATGAAAATAATCATCGAGCACAAATCAATCACGACATCCAACCTTCAGGACTTTACGGTCCCTCATAAAAAGCCCTAGTGCAATCCCCGCTAGCAGCCAGCAGCGACCCCCGTACTTGAAGGGCGCAGGCAGGATGGTCTGGTAGTTGTAGTGCTGCTTCTGCTGGCTCAGGATCTGCAGCTGCAGGAACAGTTGCTGCTGCTGGAGCAGGCGGGCGTAGTTGGAGTCCATCTGCGGCTCGTTCTTCTCCCCTTTCTGATCGGGTGGAATGTATTGGTGGTACTTCAACTTCTTTACCCGTGGTTTGGGATCTTTGCACTTTTTGCTACGGTGCTTGTCGTTTGGATTCTTGGGATGGCTTTGCTATTTTTGAGACAAAGAAAATAAGAGCATTTAAAGAGATGTCACCACATGAAATCTATTCTGTGTGCCTAAATGATTTGAAATTAAAAGGCAATGCACCTCAGAAACAGGTACAGACACTTTGGAAAGCAATGTGCTAAACACATTTCAAGAGCCATGACAAGCCTGAGCAAGAGTGAGGCTTTATCTCTACAAAAAATAGGCAAATTGGCTGGGCGTGGTGGTGCGTGCCTGTAGCCCCAGTTTCTTGAGAAGCCGAGGCAGGAGGATCACTGGAGCCCAGGTAGTTCAAGGTTACAGTGAGCTATTATGAGGCCACTGTACGCTAGCCTGGGCGACAGAGCAAGACCCTGTCTCAAAAAAAAAAGGCACCATGACATCTGCATATTTACTTTGACCAGGACATTTTCCCCTGCAGGGTTGCTCCATTAGGGTACCGGCAGGATGCTCCGCCCAGCATTATCTATTCAAATTCAGCAAACATTCACTTGGGTCTCTGCGCAGACACACTGCTACGTGCTTACGTAGATTATCTCATAGTGATAATATACAATGGGGAAGAGATTAAGTATACTTCACTATAATCATGTAATATTTAAAAAAAAAACTGGAGAATATTTAAAAATAGAGAAGTGCCTCTAATGAGAATAAAGAAGACTATAAAACTATCTCTAAGAGAAACATAAAAATTAAAATACTGAGTAACGTGAATATGAACTTAAACATTTTTTCAAAAACATTACATTTTTACTTTGAAAATGAGATGTAAGACCATGCATCCATCTTTTTTAAAAATTTTTTTCCTTCTTGACATTTAACTTGATCTCATCTTATGATTAAGAATTGGATGACTTTTTCCTGAATTTATCAGTTCACTTTCTACTTTTCAGTGTTCAGATTATAAGATAACTTTGAAAAAAAGCCAGAAATTCAAAGAATGGGAGATACAGAGAACCAAGGCATCAGCAGGGAAAGACAAGCTGGCATTCAGACCCTCTTTGTGGTGCATGCTTGGGGATGTTGGAAGAGGAGGTAAGGGCTGATTTTATTGGCACAGCTGCTACTTGCCACCCTTTGGCTCCAATGCTAAGCAATGAAAGACAGTGAAATATACTGAATGATGCTCGGCCACACTGCTCCAGGAAGGTCAAGGCTGGGGACAGTTCCAGGGCATGGATGCAGTGAGGACGTGCATTGTGCCGATCTGAAAGTCACTCCCTTGCCTCACATGGGTGCGGCTAGGGGCTGAGAAGGCAGGGAGACTAGACTGGAATTCGGAACATGGGGTCCTTCCTGGTTTTGTCACTTCTTAACTTCTTTGGGCATCAGTCTCCTCATCTGAAAGGTGGCAAGAGGTAGCTAACTCCAATGTCCTTTTGTAGTTTTAAAAGTTTGTTATCTATATTCTGCTAGTTTTGGCAAAAGCCATCTCTGAAACGATTAAACTATTCCTCAGTTTATTACCCCCCTACTTTATTTAGACAGTCTAAACGTAATTTTAAGAACTTTAAAAATGTACTGTATATTAAAAATTTTAATCTTCTTTGGGATTTATTCCAACTGAGTTGTTCCAACCAAGTGAAATGTAGGGGGGAACAGTGCCACAAATCTGAAGCTTATCTGAAGAACAAACCAAGCTTCATCTAGCCAAATCTGCTATATCAGAAAACATATCTGCTTCTCTAGAGCCTTTAACCTGTAGCGTAATATATCTGGAATACCACCGAGTTGACCTCGCACATGCAGGCCAAAGCCGTGTTACCATTAAAGACATCTGTTCGTGAGGCTCACGGATCTCGCGTGCTGTGCTGAAGCAACTCTACCTCACTCCGTTTCTCTCTGTTTCATCTTAGTGGCCTGGCTGGCAGCAGAATTGGAGTCTGCTGATAAAATGGCTCCTAAAGCCTTTCTGCATAGCCCCAGTAGTTTCATATGGACCAAATTTTGTGCTATTTTCCTGTGACTACAGGACAACTTGTTGAAGGTGGCGGTTTCATACACAAAGGCTCTGGTCTAGCAAGTCCGTCCTTCGGGCTAAAAGGCAGGCTGGGTAACTTAGATCAACGCCTTTGTCCTCCGTTCACAGGGCTGCAGAGTCGCAGGTGAAGCCACGCAACCCAGTGTGTCCAGAGCACTCACCTTCACGAGTGCTGGGCCAGGCTTCGCTGAGCACACGGTGTTTGTGGGGAGGACGGCAGCTGTGGACCTCGCGGGAGGCTGCTCCGCAGTCGGAGGAGTTTTCAAGAATTCAGGAACTGCTGGGGACACTGAAGTAAACTGGTGGAAAAGGCAGAAAAGGAACAAGTCTGTGAAATCAATGACCGTGAAAACAGAAAAACTGGAATTACGAGAGAATGACCTTATTTTTTTAAAAAAAAAGTCCAGTGGAAACGAAACAAAGGAAAAACATACTACTGTGTCTGAGACTGCGATGGTGGAATAACATGCTTTGCCTCAGTGGAGTGAATTATGTAGTTTTTGTCCCAGCAGCAATGAACAGCTAAAGCTAAATAAGGTTACATTGACTAAACTCTAGTGTTTTCTCAGAAAAATGTTCAGAACCACCCTTTTTTGGCAGGAAAAAAGTCTAAGACTCTTGTAAAAATGATAAACGATATAAGGTATTCATAAGGTTTACTTGCCATACAGGTCACACTGTCCCTGGCTAATTTAAATGTGATAGTCTGTTACAGAGCCTGATGAATCCCTCCGCCACGCCCCAGACCCGTGGTTGGGCAGCATCTCTTCCTGGACACCTGCTCCACCCACGTGGCTTAAATGTGCTTTACAAGGTATGTTCCTGTTGCTAGCCCTGGCTAGCACTCTCATTAACTCCTGTCCCCCCGCTTCTTGCAACAGGAGAAGAACTGCAGAAGATATTCTGGTAAGATTGATTTGTTCCACCGACAGTGCCCTCTTCCTTAAAACGAGAAGCTACTTTCTTACCCAGGCCCAAGTCAGTGATTACTGAATCTCAATTTCTATATTAACAAAGGAAGCTACAGGAGACTTTGCTAGGTTTATCAATTCTTACTAGCAATCATTTTAAGTAGATTTGAAGTATTCACTTACTGGAAAGAGATGTTACTATTGTAATAAACCAATTAAATGTGTATTGGTCACTCCTTGGACGGACTTATTACCAGCCTTATGTTTAGGAAAAATGTCTTCCTTTATCATTTTCACTTCCTCGAACAACTCTCAAACTCATCACACCAACAATCAAAATCAGTTCCCTTGCTGAAGTATGTGGGTTTAAAAATAGCAAACTGTATTTTTCCTCCTTAACATAAATTACCGGAAAACTCAGAGGGCTATTAGTAGCAAGAAATATGAAGCCTTGTGCATGCTAGTTACTCAATAAATATTTGTTTAATTGATGAATGGTCATTCCTTCGGGCTTTACTCATGCCGGGTCACATTCTCAGTCCAGCTGAGGCTGTGTGTGGCGAGTGTGTGATTAATTGTACATGCCCATGTCAGTTCTGAGGTTTTTGCCATTCATGTCAGCTTTTAAGTAATTATTAGTAACCGTAAGTCTTGACGACATAAAAGACTTACTTTGTAGACGTGGCTGTACTCAATTTTATTTTTAAACAGAAATGAAGGAAAAGGACTCATCCAAGAGCTGCAACACCTATGTTCCAGGCAGACTTCTGCCCCCAAACAGCCCTGCGATGTTGGGCTCCTCAGTGAACCTCTGACCAACCACACCTCGAGCCTAAAGTGAAAGATGATGCTAGCTGATCACTTCCTTACTGGGTATGATGTTAATTGTTTTCCTTTTGCCTTGCATATTTTTCGGAAATGAGGGTACTTATCTCATTTCTCTGGGTTGATTTTCACAGAAGGAAAAAACATTCCTTGGCTGTTATATAACTGATATATGAAGCAGAATCAAATGTTGGAATTTTGAAGTACGTGTATTTTCTTTCACATAAGTTCTGCTAACCTGGCAAGCTGTTTAACCAGTCCAGCCCCCACTGGCTGATGAATTTGAGAGCAGAAAGTGTTAATAATCTGAAAAATAACGTAGAAGCATGGATGTGGCATCAGTTGTAATATTTATGAAAATGTTTTGCCTGTATTTCTAGACTGCACCTAGCAGACTTTAGCCTTGATTACTGACACTCTCATCAGCTCTTTTGGTATTTCAGTGAGACTTTGCTGCCCAGAAAACCACAGAACCTAGCATAACACGAGAGTAACCCAATGGAAACACAGTGATCGTTAACTCTGCCTAAGCTGAAGATAAATTCTAGTTAAGAAGGGAGAAAAGTCTAAACTCCTCCACATTCTGCCAGGCTTTTTATTGTGTCTTGCAAAGGACCAAAGACAAAAACCACCAAAACTCCACTTAGACTATTTCTAGGTGTTAGGTTCCTAGTAGCTAAAGTTACCAAATAATCTGAATATTAGGAATTCTGAGATGACAGTATTTGAAAAAGGATTAAAAGAGTATCCAGGCCATATGGGACACTTAATCTTATTTTGTTTCACAGAAAATTGATCAATATGTTAAAATCTTAAAAGAATGCTATGTAAATAGGTTTAAGTTGCCACAGAGACCTAAGTTCACCTTATGTTCTATGAAAATTTAATTTCAAAATGATTCAGAATCATTTTCTCAAAGAAACAAAAAAGCTGCAAACTTTGCTTTGTCTTATTGGATCCGGTCACTGTTCCTATTACAGGTTATAGGTCTCATGATCTCCAGTTCTTCAATTTTTGTCATAAAAGAAAATGCCAGAAAAACATTGCTTAATAATGGATGTTTACGCTTTAAATAAAAGCTCAAAAGAAGGTACTTTCAATCTTAAAGACTGACTTTTCTCTTACTAGAAATTGCTATGGGAAAGTTCTGCTACAATAGAAAAAATCGAAGAGCACAGAACAATTCAGGTGTCTGCAGAACACGGCGCACTTTCCAAGACCAGTCATGGCTCTCAGGTAACTCCCTCTTTTTCATTTAGAATTTCTTTATGCAGTCTTGAGGGACAGAGGCTGGATATTTAAAAACAAAGCTTTTTTGTATTGTAGATTTTCAATCTATAATGTGTTTTAAATTTAGGATGCAGCAGAGTTCTTAATTAAGATGGCACTATGCAAACAAGGAATTCAAAATGCAATTATTCTTTAAATATTGTTTCCACATTCTAATCCCCAGATAAATAAAATGAAGAATGAATGAGCTGAATATAAACCAAAACCATGTTTTATATGTGTAATAGATGAATATTTTATGTAAAATTCTAGCTTTGTTAAAATGTATCACCTAGTACTGACCATTTGTTTCTATAATATATAAGTTTAAGCATTTCATTTTGAGAATAAGTAAACATTAAAAGTGAAAAAAAGTGAATTAATTTTGTAGCACAAAATCTACTGGACATTCAGTTGGTACTTGATTACCTGATTAGTAGTGATTTGTACATATCTCATTTTAAGTGTAGGCATTACGTACATTTTTACATTGTTCTGCAATCATCACCACTGTCATCTCCAGACTTTCTCGTGTTCCCCATTCCCCTCTCCCTCCAGCCCCTGGCAACCATCATTCTATTTTCTGCTATGAGTTTAAAGAGGTATCTCACATAAATGGAATCATACAGTATTTGTCATTTGTGATTGGCTTATTTCACTAAGCATAATGTTTAAGGTTCATCCATGATGTACATACTGCAGAATTTCTTTAAAGGCTGAATAATATTCCTATGTATATATATAGAGAGAGCGCGCACATTTTGTTTATCCACTTACCTGTCTGTGGACACCTGGGTTGCTTTCACGTTTTGGCTGCTGTGAATTATTGTGAATGATGCTGCTATGAACAGGGGTATACAAATATCTGTTCTAATTCTTGCTTTTAATTCTTTTGAGCATAAACTCAGAAGTGGAATTGCTGGATCAAACGCTAATTCTATTTTAACTTTCTTGAGGAACTGACAATTCCACAGTGGCTACACCATTTTAAATTCCTACTTACTGCATAAGAGTTTCAGTTTATCCATATCCTTCCAAAACTTCTTTTCTGGTGTGTTCTTTTGACAGTTGCCATCATAATGGGCATGAAGTGGTAGCTTGTGGTTTTGATTTGCATTTCTTTAATGGTTAGTGATAGAGCATCCTGTCATATGCTTATCTTCTTTATTGAAATATCTATTCAAATCCTTTGCCCATTTTTGAATTGGGGGTTTTAGTTGTGGGAGTTCTTTACATATACTGGCTATTAATCCTGTCTTAATCTGTTTTGTGTTGCTATAACAAAATACCTGAGGCTGGGTCATTTATAGAGAAAAGAGGGTTATTTAGCGCCTGGTTCTGCAGGCTGTACAGGAAGCATGGCACTGACATCTGCGTCTGATGAGGGCCTCAGGATGCTTTCATTCATGACGGAAGAGAAAGAGAGCCAGGGTTTGCAGAGATCACGGGGCAAGAGAGGGGGGAGATGCCAAGCTCTCTCTAACAGCCAGTTCTTGTGGGAACGAACAGAGTGAGAACTCACCCACAAGGGAGGGCATTGATCTACTCATAAGGGATCTGCCCCCAGGACCAAAACGCCTCCCATTAGACCCCACCTCAAGGTTTAGAGGGGACAAACATCCAAACCATAGCAAATCCTTATCGGATATGATTTGCAAATATTTTCTCTCAGTCTTTGGGTTGTTTTTCAGTTGATAATGTCCTTTTGTGTACAAAAGTTAATTTTGATGAAATCTAATGATCTGTTTTTTCCCTTGTTGTCATCCAGGAAATCATTGCCAAATCCAGTGTCATGAAACTTTCCCCTATGTTTTCATCTAATTAGGAGTTTTGTAGTTTTAGCTATTGCATTTAGGTCTTTGTCCACTTAATTTTTGTGTGTGATGTTAGGTAAAGATCCAACTTCATTCTTTTGCATGTGGATATCCAGTTTTCCCAGTACCATTCGTTGAAGAGACTGTTCTTTCCCCACTGGATGGTCTTGGCACCTTTGTCGAAGATCATTTTACCATACTTGTGAGGGCTTATTTCTGGGCTCTCTGTTCTGTTCTATTGGTCTATGTGTCTGTCTTTATGCCAGTACCACACAGTTTGATTACTGTAGCTTTGTAGTAAGTTTTGAGTTGAGGAAGTGTGAGACTTCCAACTTTGGTTTTTTAAAATTGAACACCGTTTTGGCTTTTCAGTGTCCCTTGAGATTATTTTTATTTCTGTAAAAATCATTATTGGGATTTTGACAGGGATTGTATTGAAGCTGTAGATTGCTTTGGGTAGTATTGACCTATTAAGTCTTCCATGAACATAGGATGTCTTTCCAACCAACCAGTCTCCTGGGCGAACCACACGTAGGCTAGAATGTTGCACACAGCTTCTGCCCCTGCTGTCTGGAGGGAGTCGGGATTGGGATTTGAGCTGATTCCTCCCAACTGCACCATGCGGGGGAGGGCGAGTAAAAACACCACGAAGTTTCCTTTTTGAATGTGGCTTTTTTCTTAATTGGGCATTTGCCTGGTTGGTACAGATCTTTGGTTTCCAGAGTGCCTATAGAGTTATTTTACTCAGTCTGTAGTTTATTTAATGCTTCCATGGGAGAACAAGAGCCTGGACCTTCCTATTCCACTGTCTTGTTAATGTGCATTATTTTTTGTAACGAGGTTTTCCATCACTTGTGAGACAGTGTTAAGCATACGAATACATGCATAAAATCTCAAAATGTGAGTATAATTATTTAATACTTCTAATTAATAGTTCTATTATAACCAATACTGCTAGAATTAAAACATTGCCACAAAGGAAAGAGGTGATCAGGCAGAGAGTATCACCAACTTACTCTCATCATTAATGAATCTATTATTTGTAGTGGTAACTTCATAGATGGATCATTCATTAATGCTATGGATTGACTTTAGGAAACCAATGTCCACCTTAAGTACAATCTATTTAATAAAGTTGTCATGTATTATCTATTATATTCTCCAAAATAATGTGGAATGTCTGTTACAAGCTTAGTATGACCATGTTGGTGATTCACAAGTTAGTCTAAGTGACCATTACAGGTTAGAATGTAGGAGAATAGTAAGTATTAGAATTATTATTATTCATTTTTGGTAACTGAGTTATGATACTTGAGTACACTATATGAATGGAAGAAATAATGTTATATATCTTTTAAGTAATATACATAACAGTTGCCACTATGAGTCTTAACAGTACAATCTATTGGCTTAATGAGAACGAGTCATTAGCTCAAACCCTATGAGAGTCGGATGGCTGCCCCTTCTTCAAGCTGTCTGCCCCAGGTAATACCTGTAAAGCAAGTAGCTCAGTGCCTGGCCCACAGTAAGTGCTCAACAAATGTTGGTCATTATTTTTATCATCAAACATTTATATTTACAAACAAATAGGCAAGGTGTGTTCTGTATAATGTACTAGTTTAGGCACTTTGCTATTAGTCACAGGAAAATTAAGAATTTGGATGGAACGTAACTTCACAGTTAAGGCTAGAAACCAATTCAAAAAGTGGCAGAGCACTCTTGACATGTAAGTTATGTAAAGCATAACTGAAGGGGTAGAAATTAGAGTCTATGTCTTTGATGCCCTATTCAGGCTTCTACTGGTAGGTATTTATAATAACAGTCAAATTTGGATTATTTAATGTATATGTATGTGGCTTACCTATTAGACCTTGCTCATTCTTTTTGTTAGCTTAAACCTAAGGTTTCTATATTATTTGGCAAAAGATCATATACCTGAAAGTTACTTGATACAATGAGAAAAAATAGCTTATCAAAGTCTCCTAAGCTTATCTTCCTGAAAATACGCAGAGTAGCTGACCAGCCAGGTTCCTTGTAGCACTACTAGGCTTTGAAAATCAACAAAAATTGTCAGGTCCTGCTTATAGTTAAACATCTGGGTTACAGTTAAATATCTGGGTGTTTATAATAAATGATTTATTAAAGGGCTTAAGAAATTGCTGAGAGAAAAGAATCTCCAGATTAAAAGGACCAGTGTGGCAGCTCCTAATGTGCACATATGGCTGCTCTTAATTTCCTACAGCTTTCCATTGTTCAAGAGTTGCTTAAGCATAAAATAAATCGAGCTCCAGTATGTGATGTGTGTTCCATTAATATTTTGGTAAATTCCTTTCCAGCTATACTCTGATCAGAATTAAAAAGAGAAAAATCCAAGGATAAGCAGTTTTAGTCTTTTGCAGACCACACAGAAATACATATTTCAAAGAAGAATTTTTTTGCACTGTGAGGTTATTAGCATTTTAGCTGTGGGATTGCAAGAGAAGTGCCTGAATAATCTGTTCTTTAAGTACTTTCTGTAGGACTTAATCCTCTGGTATCTGTGTGTTCTGAAAAAGAATTAAGAAGACTATAAGACATTTTGGAGGAAAACAAGGCATAAAGAAATATCAAGCCTAATTTTAACTAATTATCTGTAAATATAACTTTTAAAGAACCTAAAAGAAATTCCCGGCACTGGCTTTTGCTTTATATCAGGTCAAGTGCAAAAAACAAACAGGGAAATTAGAAAAATGTGTTTAGGATTAGATGTGTAGCACAAAATGATGATTAATCGACATATGAAAAAACTTGGCTGAGCGCAGTGGCTCACCCCTGTAATCCCAGCACTTTGGGAGGCTGAGGCAGGAGAATTGCTTGAGCCCAGGAATTTGAGGTTACAGTGAGCTATATTTGGACCACTGAACTCCCAGCCTGGGTGACAGAGTAAGACCCTGTTTCTAAAAAAAAAACAAAAAACAAAAAAACAAAAAAAAAACTTTGCTCAGGTAAACAAAGTAAAATCTATGGCAGAGCTCTTTAAGGTATGGGCTGTGGACCTTTCCCTGTGAAGACACAAGGGTAGGAAGTTATATAGAAAGTTGATATTACCCCACCACTTACTGTACTTTAAATAAACACACACTAGTCCTTCACTACAGCCGACATGAGGAGTGGGCTACAGTAACTCTTCTCTAAGAACACCCGAAAGATAAGACATTTATGTGAATCTTTTATTATCTTTGTTTATAGGGACTAAACAGTGATGTGACTGCTCTTTGGGGGTATGATGATAATTCTAAAACAGGAAAAAATAAATTGCAGAGATAATTTCCTGTGGTTGCTCATTCATTAAATCAATAAATAGCTGCTGTATGTTCAGTATGAGGGTACTAAGATAAAGTGAGGGGAAAGCCCTGCCTTCTAGGTACCTGATATCTAATGTGAAACAATGTGTTAAGACCCTTTCCCCTTGAGCTACCAAAGACAATATATTTTATATACATGGAGATGCCTAGACAAACTGGATAACAGTGAAAATAAAGCACAAAATTTGCCAAAACAAAACCTAATTGTCACTTATAGACACAAACATCCCAAAGACTATACCAACATGTTAAAGTTTCCCTCTGTAGTTGATTTAAAAAATGAAAACGCCTACAATGTATTTACGGTCCTACCTAAGGATTATCTTTCTTTGACATCAGTATAGCATCGTTACCAGGGACATGCTTCTTTATGGCACAAAGAAAAGTATAATAAGAATCCTTATTGGATTCCCCACTTATAAATATTAGAACAATTAAGGCATGCAGGGCAGAAATTATTTAACGGGTAAAGCTACAGTGGCGCCATCCCTGACTCTCAGTTTCTTTTCTTGAATGTATGATTGTTAACATTCTGTAAAGTGGATCTTTTTCCTTTGGCCCAGTTGACTGCTGATGGTCTGCAGGCAGAACCAGAACTGCAGCAGCACTAAGTCCCAAGTTCAGGAGTGACCCAAGGCTTAGTGTGCACCGCACTGGCAGTAAACAGACCACATGTATTCTTCAAGAAACACTGCTATTCCTATTTCCCTTTAAGGGATTCTGGAATGTTAGCCCACTGGGTGGGACTGCATCTGGTTAGAGTTTCTCACTTATAAACTTACTCTTTCAAGAGTAATGTGAAAAATATAATAGTACAAGCAATACAGGGAAAAGGAGAATGGCAATCTTTCATGCAGGTGGAACTGCATGAAGCCATCAACAGGAAGATGGCCGCGGTGACAAAAATTCTGTTACTAAAAGCTAAGGCCATGCTAATAGCTGTCTGACATCCTAACCTACTCAGACAGCAGTAGAGAACCACCATCCAAATGGATAAGTGGAGCTGCTTTTTAATGGTATTTACTTGCATACTTGACATTCTTTTTACCCTATTTTTAAAGCTCAAAACCAGGGTACAGCAAATATGTGAGAACACAGTAGGGGATGGTCTCCCTTGCTGCCTGCTCAGAGCATGGGCTGGTCACTGACCCTCATCCTTCTTCCAGGCCAGTGTCCAGCAAAGCCAAGGGGCCACAGTCACTCTTGCCCTGTGACTGTGGACGGAGAATCTGGACTGTAGCCACCCACGCTACCTCTGTCAAGTCCGAGCTGTTAGGCTCTACTTTTCAATGGAAGGAGAACAGAAACTTCTACAAGTCCTGTGTCAGTCTGCACTCACGGCGCCTAATTCAATTCAATTCAGTGTTTATACCAGGCCCTGTGTTATGTTACACACACACGCGTGCTCTCTCCAAAATAGCTCTCGTCCTCTAAGAGTGAAAGTCCTGTTCCTCACAGGCTCACATTTTAGTTGGAGGCATCAAGACAACAGACAACATATTTCAGATCACGGTGATAAATGCAGTGAAGAAAATGATGCTGAAAGACATAGTTCCTAACAAATAAATGTTCACGAATGAGAGGAAATGCTGTAAGAAAATACACAAACATTTTTAATTCCCAAACTTCTGTACCTCTGTGAACCCAGGCCACCTCTTGTGTAAGCGTTAAAGCAGATAATTGCTAAATTCCTTTCCAACTCAAGAACTCTATGATGCCAGGCTTATTAACAAGAACATTTTCTGCTGAACTTGACCACTCCCATTAAGCTGTTCAATAGTTTTGACTTTAACTAAACACTACTGAAATTTCAGTAAGGCAAAAATATTATGAGAGATTAAAAACAAATTATGTGTAGCATAGGAATTCTTTTAAAACCAACAAACATGAACACTTGTTAAGAAATGCAAATTTCTAATGCAATTATCAAAAGCTTCATGACATTGAATTTGGCAATGATTTCTTAGTTATGACACCAAGAGCACAGGCAACAAAAACAAAAATAGACAAATGGACTGTATCAAACCAAAAAACTGTGCATTAAAGGACACAATCAATAGAGGGAAAAAGCAACCCATGGAATGGAGAATATATTTCATATCATATCTGACATGGGGTTAATATCTAGAAAATAGAACTTTCACAACAAAAAAAAATGACTGGATTAAAAAATGGACAAAAGACATTTCTCCAAAGATGATAAACAAATGGCCTAGCGCATGAAAAGATGGTCAACATCACTCATCATTAGAGAAATGCAAACCAAAGCCACAAGGAGATACCACCTCATATCCATTAGAATGGCTAGTACTGAAAGAATAGAAAGTAACTGTTGTTGGTAAGGATGTGGAGAAACTGGAACCCATGTGCCCTATGGTGAGGTATGACTGCTATGGAGAATGGTATGGAGGTTCTTCAAAAAAAATTAAAAATATCACTACCAATAATCCTACTTCTGGACATATAGCCAAAGAAATTGAAAGCAGGGACTTGAAGAGATATGCACACCCATGTTCGTAGCACCATTATTCACAATAGCCAGGGGACAGATGCAACACACTGTCCATCAACTAATGAATAAACATAGTGTGAGTATATACACACAGTGGAATACTATTCAGCCTTAAACGGGAAGGAGATCCTGTCACACGATACAACACAGATGCATTTTGAGAACATTATGCTAAGTGAACTAAGACAGTCACAAAAAGACACAAACTGTATGATTCTACTTTCATGAGGTACCTAGAGCAGTAAAATTCAGAGACAGAGAGCAGAATGGTGGTTACTAGGAGCTGGGCAGATAGAGCAGGAGGAGGAGTTGTTTAATGGTTACAGAGTTTTAGTTTTGCCAGATGAAAACGTTCTGGAGATCTGTTGCACAACAGTGTGAATGTACTTAACACTACTAAATTGTACACTTAAAAATGGTTAAGATGACAAAAAAAGGTGAATTTTATGGTATGTCAAAATTTTTACAAAGCAAGTTACAAAACCATTTGTAAAAAATAAAAACATGCATGTAGAGTAGGAATAATATGTAAGAATCTATTGAAAAAATTTAACAGTGTTTTGGATTACAGGTGAAAAACCTATTAGATTTTTCTTCCGGTGAAATTTTATTACTTTGATACATAAAAAACAAGGAACTTTCTCTATTTAGGGATCAAAACCAGAGAGGTAATACCTGGGCTGGAGTGCTGGTAGTCACAGGAGATGGCGATTCACTAACTTTTGGCTCACTTGGGGACGTGGCTGACCCCTGCGACTCCTGGCTCGCGGGCTGGTCTGGAGACAAAGCGTCACTGCTGTCTTCATCAAATGAGAAGTCACCCTGAGTGTGGGCATAGTCCTCCTTCCCAACGCCTAAAGAAAGAAATGATTCTTGGTTTAAGTTGGCCTTGGAATATCAAGATTAATATGAAAAAGAAGGAGAAACATTGTTTCTTATGAAAATTTAGGAAGCTGGTTTAAGAAAAATTGAACATAATGTACTTCCCAATGGAAGAACATACCACTACCTATGATGTGTTCTTGGGAAAAACAAATCAGATCTGAACTGCATCAAGCCTTTGTGTCCCACTACCAGTTATAGGACGTACAAGGGACAGGAATGTTTTCAATGACACCAGGGGATACAAATGGAATCAGCAGAATTGAGAATGTGGGGCATCTTAGAGGACAAAACAAGCCTGTTTTGTCAACAAATAAGCAGTAAGGAAAAAAGGAAGGAAGAAGACCTACCCAATAGATTAAGATTTAGGAGGCATATCAACCAGAGGCAATATCTGGATTCTGATCTAGAATCCAACTGTTTAAAAAAAAAATGAGATGATGGGGCTATGCTTGGGTGTCTATTGGTAAATTCCCACTTCAAAGAGCAGCCCAGCTATACTGATTTCTTACTCTTTGGGGTCCATCTCTTTAGGATTGCATGGAATTACAGTCGACTGTACTACTTGGAATTCCTGACAACGAACTGCCTGAGCTTTAAACTCATACTAATGCAAAACATGAAGTTCCCAGGAATAACGAAAACTATGACAGTTTTTAAGATTAGATATTAACTTTTCAAAATTGCCTGCTGAATAAGTAGCATTATTCTTGAAATGATTTTTTTTGTGTTAAAGCTTGCCAGAAACAAAAAGAGAAACATCAGTAACTAAGTATGATAAGACTAGGATAAAACGGACAGATACTGCCATTCTTAATGAATACATCTATATTCATTTGCTATTCACCTTCGTGAACTAACACGGAACAAGCTACTTTTCTTTATATTTCCTACAAGTAGATAGAAAAATAATGAAAAGTTTGTAAAAATATTAAACAGAAACAGTGCAATACAAGTTTAACTTAGAAAACGTGATAATGAAATCAGAACATATAAACTTGAGATGTAACAAGAATCTCTGTTACTTGGTAGCAGATGCAATTCTTATAATACATAATAGTAACAAGAATCACTGTTAGTGTTAATAAATTTCTAGTTAACCCAGAAAACACTACTCATAATTGTTGCTGTCCTTTTAATTAAATTTGTTTTATCTAAAACTAACAGGTTTTTCTTTCTCTCAGAAAATAGTAAATTTTTAGAGTCTTGCCTATAATTGCTTCCTTAACACTGGAGTCTACAGGAAGGATGTTTTTCTCTACCAGCTCCATAGGACCAGGTCTTTGAGCAATCTTTTCATTCAGGTCGTCTGCTAGTCGAGCTCTTTTCAACTTCATCTGGGTAGCCTGCAGGGATGGCTCTGCAAATGTTTCTAAAAGAGGAAACACAGTTTTAACCATTACTTGAATTACTATTATCTATTCCATAATGTTATTTCAGACCGACTGAATTTAAACTGGTTTAAACATATTTATGTGTTCTCCACAGTTATGGAAAGAGAAAATGACTGTTTAAGAATGTTCTAATATGCGTTTTGTACTTTTTAATCCTGGATAGTTTTACCTTGCCTACATAAAATGGATGCCCACAGATTCAAATCAACGTGACCTCAAGGCAAAAAGAGTATATTGCTATTTTCGACTTATGGTAGGAGGGTCAAGTTCACATTTATTAGGTATTGGGGGTACACAGGATGAACAAGATAGATGTGGCTCAAGAACTTTACAGCTTTGGATTTGGCTTGTTCTAGTAAGGGAGACACTGCCTCTTAGGATATAAATTCCTTTGCGGGGTCAATGGGAAAAGCTATAATTTATATTCTTGGGTTGATCCCTGTGTGTCTCAGTCATTATAATTAAGAATTTGGGTTTATTTCTGAATATGTATCCTTGTGTCTGTTAGGAATATTCAATTGTATGGTAATTAACAGTTGTAAAGAAGCATCAACTCATCTACTTACAAAAGCATAAAGTTGGTACAACCAACATAAAACTACTGTAAACATTGTAACTCCTTCATTTGCTTCATTCTGTCCATTATTTGTGTTTCTGGTAATTCTCATTAATGCTTTTTTCCATTGTTCTCAAAATGTTTATAATTGGTTAAAAATAACAATGTGGTATTAACTGAAAATTCTGAGTTGAAAGTTGCTTGCCTCTTAAGTTATACAATAGAAGGTCTTTTGAAATTCCCCATAAGTAGGCTCAGGATTAACTGATGTTATTCATCTTCTAGGCAGAATTTCCTGGCGGAAGCCCAGGGCTCAAAGCTGGTGAGCTACTCTGCAGTACATCTGTGCAACTTCTCTACCCACCATTTGAGCTGTCTGTTTGCCAGAAGTCAACCTCGATTGCCCAGGAAATAGTTTGTATCTCTTGTGACTGCTATTGTCAATACATAACTTGATGAAATGTTATGAGAAAATGATAAACTTCAAAATAAAATTATTATTGCTTGGAAACCTAAGTTAAAATGCTTTGGAAACGTGATAAAGGTGAGTCATTGAAAAAAAGATCACTGTCAAATTAGTTCGGGCAATTAATGACTGTAAAAGATTTGGGAAAAAGATCACAAAATCTAGGATTTTTAAGCTCAGATTGCTTTTCAAGTGTCTATTGTTTTTGTTGCACCATAAGTGGAAACTGTAGGTGGTGTACACTGTGCTTTGTGCAGTGAAGATGAAGGGAATTCCATTCATTAAAGCCTTTCCCAAAGAGAGGACCCTAGCCCTGGATGGCGATATTGGCAAATGAATGTATATCTCTCTAACTTAAAATGTGTGCCCAGCTGATTTTTATAGTTTTCCTATATAACCAACTGTAGTGCCAATCTTGTGAGATAAAACACTTCTAACCATACAGGAAGATGATAGTTGCGGAGAATTAGACCATGAGAATCGCTTGTAGGTTGATTTTTCAATGGTTTTCGTTAAGATCCAGGTAGATAGCACAATAAGCATGGAAAGAAAATATTCCCAAAGCATGTAAGTAGAGCCTGACGTTTTGCTATGTTTGTTTCTAGTCTTACTGCCTCCCATCTCCACAAGACTGAAGCTGAAATTTAGCTGCTGAACTTCAGAAAATAATTTAGACTCTTGTCTGCCAAATTTTCAATCCAATTCAAATTGTTTAATGTTAAAATACAGCTGGGGGGCAGTTTTAAGATATTTTAAAAGTTAAAGATGACATTCTTTCTCATTTCAAGACTCCCAACTTGATAACTGAGGTCCTTAAAACATCTCTTACGGTTCATTCATATACACTGTTCGGTTTTTAAATGTTGGGTAGTCTGATTCCTTTTGATAGGTGAATGTATTTGCCTTGATTTTAATTATTTTAATAAAGTCTATTACAGTTAGAAGGCAAACTAAAACAGACAGCATTGTTACAACAAAAACTTCCCTTATAGGTCAAGGTATTTTCAGGCACAGAAGGAACCCTTTACTCGGTTACTTACCAGTAAACTTGCTTCTTTGAAGATTCACTTATCCCTGACAGCTGGTAGCTGCTCTACCCTACTACTGGAGTTCTGGAAAAGATTTTTTAGTCCGGTGGACTTCTGAGAACACAACCCAAAGTAGAGAAAGGCATATACCTCTCACCTCCTGCTCCTGGAGTGAGGATAGCCACATAATCATAGATTCTTTAGATTAGAAAAGACCCTACTTGGGTCGTATAGACCACCTTGATACTTGGAACCTCTTTACCACATTCCTAATATGATGTGTTTTTTCTCTATCACAGCAGCCTGTTTATTCCCCACAGAGTGCTTCTGACCATCTAATTCCCTTGTTTATTATCTGTCTCTGCCACTGGAACCAAAGTTCTGCAAAGGCAGGCATCCATCTGTCTTGCTCACTTGTTGGGTCTCTGGTGTCTGGCACACTGGCCAATGAATATCTCTAATAACAGAACCCTATCACCTCCTGAAGAGTTCATGTCTGGCCTTTAGAATATTAGTCCTTATGTTGAGCTATAATCTAATACTTTGTAATATCAACCTAATTCTAGAACTAACTCTAATCCTAATCAGATCATTAGGCCCAGAGAGAACAAATCTTCCTTCTATCTGACAGTTGCCTCTACATGTTTGAGAAGTTTTCAGATTCTTTTTGTATCTTCTCAAGGCTTAACATACCCAAAATTATCACAGGATCAAGCTCCTGGTCTGGCTCAATAAATTAGTCAGAGAAGCAAAACAATGAAAGAATATGTAACTTGGGAGTTTATGGTGGAGGTGTTAGTTTTCAAGAATGCTCTGTCTTTAGACAGAAAAACATCATGGCCTGAGCCATGTGTTTAGGCAAAGATGGAATGGAACTGTCCCTACCAGCCTCGTGAGCGGTGAGGCTGGGTGACAGATAATTTGGTTGTGGGGCACACTTACGATAATGGTCAGATCACGCGGGATTGTTGTAAGTGGCAACAAAGAGAAACGCTGGGTATGGGCATTGCACCAGGTAGACATAAACAAGGTCTGAGTAGCTGAAAATCTAGGGTTAGACTTGGGGGTGTTATACCCTTTATGACTTAATGAGCAGGGTACATGTCCCTCACTGATAAAGAAATCCTCTGGACCAAAAGTGTTTTTCCAGAACAGTATGGTAGAGGCACCTATGGTACCAGCTGGTGGGGAAGAGTCAGTCCATTAATTGGTTATTTGGAGAATCAAACCTTCCCCATGTATCTAAAATAATGTTTTAGTTTTGGGTCTTCATGTTGCTATCCAATTTGGAGGAGGTCAGCCTGTGGGGTAAAAAGTTATTAAAATGGGAATAAACAGAAATGGTGGAATTCTCACTTCTTTTCTTGAGAAAATGAAGCAAAATAAAAAATAAAACCTTTACCTTCTAAAATGTGCATCCTGACAAGTTCAGAACGATCTGGTCGGCTCCGAATCTTGTGTTTCAAAAAGTTTTCGGTCTTGAAAAAAAGATAAGAAGAAAGTCTTTTCATAAATAGTTTACAATTTATCATGGTTTTAAATTTTTTTCAAGGTACTCCATTTAAATAAATTGTATACTCTTTATATCACGTCTTTTGAGAGGAAGAAAAGAGTAGAAATTAGTACTTACAGAAACTACTATCCAATGCATGATTTAAACTGCAGCCTTGAAAATCTTACGGGGACTTGAATAGTATGTTGATATAAAAGTAAGTACTTTATAGAATTTTATTTTAGAACTTAGCAATGTCAAAAACTCATGATTTTGAATATGATTTTTCAATAAACAAGATTTAGATCACTTAAATATCTAAACTCAATGAAATCTATACTTTAGGTCAAGTAAGAATCCACTTTGATAACAAATTTCCTAAAAATCCTAATGTATTTTCTTTCATGAGTTCATATCCTTGATCATATTTTCTTAATTAGAACTGTATTCAATTCTAAAGCAATAGGACTTTAAAATGGGTTTTATATTTTATAAGACTCTAAGAGATCATTATTACATTCTGGGAAATTTTTCTTACTCCTGGGCTTGAGCAATCCTTCTGCCTCAGCCTCCCAAGTAGCTGGGACTAGAGGCATATGCCACCATGCCTGGCTAATTTTTCTATTTTTTGTAGAGACGGGGTCTCACTCTTGCTTAGGCTGGTCTTGAACTCCTGAGCTCAAGGGATCCTCCCACCTCGGCCTCCCAGAATGTTAGGATTACAGGCATGAACCACCATATCCGGTTCACAATGGCATTTTTAAAGAAAATAAACACCAATGCAATGTGCAACTATGACAGCGCCATCTCAAGGAATAAAGCAAAGTTGGATGCAGCAATGTTCTCGGATTTAGCCAAATTCTCCTACTCGGGGTCACAGGTACAGGTAACGCAGACCCAGGAGGGAAACCACCTAAGGATCTGGCGTCAGTGCTTCACTTGGCTGTCTCTCTGCAGGGGTAACAAATGACATAATTACTCCCCTACTGCATCTCTAAAAACCATTGTTAGGCTCTGAAGGCAAGAATGTGAAGAAGTGTAACTTGTCCTTTATGTACAAACCTAGTTACTGGTTTTAAAAGAACAAAATTTGAATGACATGTATTTTCTATAAACCCCTAAGATCAAACTACCCCCAAGTAAATACTCTCTATGCCATGTAGCCTGAAAATACACTATGTTTTCGCTATTGACATATTTAGAAATAAGACTGCTGCTTTGTCCACTGGTACTTTAGAATAAAGGAGAGAAGTAGAACATTTTAAAGTAAAATTTCTTACTCTGGCTCGTTCCAAGCTTTTTATCTGTTCATGGAATGCCGCTGGGCTCTTCAAAGCTGTGAGGGGAAAAGAGATTGTTTTCACGGTATAAATAGAGGCGTTCATACTTCATGTTGATAATCCTATTAGTTCATATCTACAGTTCCATTTATTTACTAGTTCCTTCATGAGATCTGCAAAATTTGAAACCTCAAATGTTACAGAATAAAAATTATGTATTTCACAAATAAAACAAGTAGACACTTTAAATAGAGTTACATATATAACGACAATGCAAATATTAGGTCAGACTAGTTCCAACCACCAGTCAGGACAAATTTTCACTGCCAAGGGAAATGTTTGATGATTCCTTAACAGGTCCTTGCTCTTAATGGCCATTGGAGCTACTGGAAAAAGCCCAAATGTTCTCGGGAGTGGTCTAACCTTGAACACACGACACTCTATACCCAACAAATCTGAAGTACCATTTATTGAGAACCCACAATGAAGCTTAGCTCTATGCTCTGTGGTCAATCGTAATTATATTCCTGTCGGACTTCATTACAACCTTGCCAGGTAGGTGTAAGCCCCAGTACAGATGAAGGCTCAGAGAGGTTAAGTGAATCCTTGAGGTCAGACAGCTAGATGGTGGTCAAAGTGGGATTTAAATCTAGGCTTCTGAGTTTGAAAGGTTCGTGTTCTTTCTACCATACCACAAGGCAACTCACTCTAAAGACAGAGTGACTCCTTAGTATGCCAACTGCCAGTATCTCAAATATTCTAGAATCCCATTGTGAGGGTTAGCAGTGTTTACCAAAACATCACCTGTGACAGTATTTCCATCAGTTATCTTTGCACTATCCTTATCGTGTATGTCCACTATTGCCCAATAACCCTGCACTTACACAGGCAGGCAGATGAGTGGATGGGATATAGGACTAGGATCCCTTGGGCTGTATTCTCCAAGACTTGACCAATCAGCTCCTACAGCAGTATTTTCAGTGCTAGTACTTTAGGCACCCAGAGACTCCCAGGAGGCCAGCGCAGTCCGGTTTGGCTAGGGACCAGCTCCCCAAAGCAGATTAGAGCTGGCCTAGCAGTGGTGGCTGAAACATCATAATTTGATCCAGTTTGATTGACTGGTTCACAATCAGGAATGTGGTGGTGGAGAAAACTGGCAGAGTATCAAAGGAACTTTTGACTATCACAATGCTAGATTTAAAATATTTAGATAATTAATAATAGTCCATGAAAAAAAAAAGTTTAACTGGGAAAAATAGCTACTGTAGAGGAAAATCCTTCCTTATTATAAGCCAAGAAATGGTTTATGGGCTAGAAACAATTCAGTTATAAAACACTAGAAATTACAGAATGAATTTATACTTTCCAGTCTTCTGAAATATTTAAATATTTTAAATAAATCAATCAATTCCAGTCCATCTTAATTTTAAACTACATCTGGTTTTTAAAATGTATTCTAAATGATTCTCTTAGGTTGGCAATGTTGATGCCTGATTTTTCCTTATAAATTTATTTGGCAATTGTTGATTCTATGGATACAACTGAATTAGAGTGGGATACAGGTGCTTTTTGGACATGCTCATCTTGTTACATCATGTGGGACACAACAGGAATGCTGCAAATCTTACGTGGCATGATGCCCTGGTCCACTAGTTGTTCTCTCGTCCTCCTCTGTTGCAGCCGCAGCTGGAGCACTGTGAAAAGGAAATAATCACCATTGGCGTTTATCGGTAACTCTAGGATCCAATCTATACAATTCCAGAGGAGATACAATTAAGTTTTATTAAACATCCTCTATTTCATAATTAAACAAGGAGGATATGACCTGGTACCATCCAACTTGTAAAAAGAAAATTATTTTGTGATTTCTGCCCTTTTGGTGAATGCTAAAGTTTACTCAGCATATTTTTGTTTAGTGAATAATAATTTGATGACTAAAGCTAAGTATTTATTTAAATACATTCACATAGTACCCAGAAAAGAAATACAGTTGGCTTATATATTAAGACTTGTTAATAAATCTCATTCATAGAAATAGAAACATGAAGTACCTTGACATTTTTTAGTTCTTTTAAAAAAAATAAGTTAATGGCAAAATTTATTTCAAGGAAAGATTGACTTATTTGGAGGGACTTACTCCATCAGGAACAAATTTTAAATAGCTTTAATGAAGCCTACCTACATAATAAAAATTAAACCTATAAGATATTACTAATGACCCAATGGGAAATTTCTAAATTAGGAATTTAAGGTAATTTTTGCACAAATCTAATACCGCATCTCATTCTATAAGTTCTAAGAAAAGTCACAAATCAAATGATACCTTGATATTTTAATAAAAGTAAATTATTACAACTGGTAGACAACAAGATATACATGATGAAATGCAGATATCCAGTTTGCCAAATTTAATCAAAAATTAATTTTTTTTCTAGATTTTTAAAGCAGATTCATTTTATAAACATCTGTATATTTTTATCTGGAAAATGAGCCAATTTAAAAAAAGAGAAATACATGAAGTGACTTTGAAAAATATTTTCTTGGTTTAACCTTACATTCAAATAGGGTTTACACTTTGATTTTTGTTTTAAACCATAGATAAAACCAAGGTTAGGAGGATGAAGAGCCTGCTTAAAGGTTATCAATATGCTAAAAAAAATTGACCTATGTGTATTTCTTAAACACTGGGAAGAGAAGCCAGTTTTCTAGTGAGGGATGATGAGGGCCGAAGTGAGAGGCTGGCTGGGACTCGTCTCTTACCGAGGCTCAAACGCAGTGGCACGTGGTGTCTCCTTGCAATAAAACCCTGAGGCCTGAAGACGTAGGCAACGTGGCCCTTACGTCCCTTGTTTTTCACTTAGCCTTGTGCTGACTGCAGAGCAGAATAGTCAGATATACTTCAAGAGTCTAAACTGCAAAATGCTTTTAAAAATATTTTCTTATCATTGTTAGATATGAATGTCATCCTCCATTGGATACGGAAATATGCTTTTTGTTTGTTTGGGGCCATAGGGTCACAAAGCTTCACTGACATCCCATTGAGAGCTGAAGCAGCTAACGTAAGATTCTGTTACACAAAGCAAAAGAAAAATTAAATGAGTCTGAAAAAATATATGCACATTTCTGACATTAAGATGTTCTGTGATACTTTGAATCAATTATGCTCTAACACAAAGATCTTTTCCCTGATAACTTATAGTTTATTGAGAATAGCATGTTCCCACTGTGCTTTACAAGGAACAAAAATAACCAAGGAGTTGACCTGTGCATCTGCTAGCACCCAAATGCCCGCATACTCTAACATTCTTACAGGAAGACTAACGTCAGTGCTTGTCTGCATTTGAGGTGGTCCGTATTCAAGAAGTAGCATCCCAAGAAAAGGACAACTGAAAGGAGAAAAGGGTTAGAACAGCTGTCCAGTTCAAAGGTTGACACTTCTGGAGCATGATGGTCCATGTCTGTTGGGAAATCTCTAGCAGTAGTATCTTTCCTTTCTTCTAAAGGAGTGCTCAAAAGAGTAAAAAAGAGTAATGTAAAACATAACAGCCCCCCTTTTTGGCTTAAAACAGACAAAAAAATTGCATCACAGATATGAGACAAATGTATCAAACACAATATATTTTTTGGGTGAATGGCATCTTTGAATGATGTCTACATTTGCAACAACTTGGTCTGCAAACCAACACCGATGACATCTCTGAAGCGTCTCCTGATGTTCACTGGTCATTTCAGGTGCCCTCACGTACCAGGATGGCAGCCCTGTCGGCTGTATCATCTATGACCAGAAATCACACTTTCGTGTTGATGTGCGAAGGTACCTGCTACCACAAGGGTAACAGACAAAATGGACGTATGTCTCTCTGACCTGTTTCTACTACCAGTACTTCTGACACCAAACATGTGGCTTTTCCCTCACACCTGCCAGTTCTCCAACTTTCTGGACACCAACTAGGTGTTCTACAGTTCAGTTCTGGAGTTAGTGTCAGATCCTACGAGTTAAAGGGCTCCATCCCACAAGACTGCCTTCACTTCAGATGTGAACTGCTAGTCTAGACCTCCCATACTTCTGACTGATGGGTTATACAGTCATGGAGTTTCTACAGTCCCCTCCTCAGGTTCGATAAATTTGCTAGAATGGCTCACAGAACTCAGGAAGGCACTTTGTTTACTATTACTGGTTTACTATAAAGGATGCAACTCGGGAACAGCCAAATGGAAGAGATACATAGGGCAAGGTTTGGGGAAAGAGGCACAGAGTTTCCACGCCCTTTCTAGGTACACCCCTCACTATGATCACGCCTTGTCTTTCTGGTGACTGGCCTCTAGGCTGGAACCATCTAGGGTCTCCCAGCTACCTGTCACCTCATTAGCATACAAAAACAACTCTTATCACTCTGTAGCCTCTAAGGATCTTAGAAAGAAGCTCGTGCATCAAGAACTGTGGACTAAGACTAAATACATAACAGAAGATGCTCCTATCACCCCTGTTATTCAGGAAATTCCAAGGATTTTAGGAGCCCTCTACCAGGAACCAGGGACAAAGACATTTCTTATTATATCACAATATCATAAACATCAATCATCAACTGTTAAAACAAACACAAACTATTTGTGTTTTCTATCCCATTTTCTATATGGCCAAACAAGCAAACGGCTCTATTTATGTCATACTGCTTGAAGGTAGGAAAATCATCTCCCCAACTAATGCTCTCTTCACTGCCTATTAACTGTCCCAAGAAGCAAGAACGTCACGCTACAAGCACCGCTCAAAGCAGCTGTGACCATCAGCCTCTCCCAGGCCTGTCCACTTATTTAGAGTGTATCTATCAGGTGTCTGGGTGCTGTGTGGGATACAAACCCACGGGAAAGAGCAGCAGCAGCCGCTGTGAATGGAAGATCTGTTTTTAAGCAAAGACATTAGGAAGAACATGAATGGAAGGGGAAGCACATTTGCAAGTAATCAGTCATTTTGTCAAGTGTGTTGATCACCCAGCTGCTTTCGGTTTTCACCTACACCAATGGTGGACAGTACTGGACACATTATGTTGAATATGAGGCACGATGTCCTGACAAGAGACTCGGGTATGCTGCCACCTTTGGTCAGTATTAAAACACAATTAGGCCGGGTGTGGTAGCTCACGCTTGTAATCCCAGCACTTTGGGAGGCTGAGACAGCAGGGCTGCTTGAGGCCAGGAGTTCAAGACTGGCCTGGGCAACACGGTGAGACCCCGTCTCTACAAAAAATACAAAAATTAGCCAGGCGCGGTGGCACATGCCTGTAGTCCCAATTACTTGGCTGGCTGAGGCAGCAGGATTGTTTGAGCCTGGGAGTTTGAGGCTGCAGTGAGCTATGATGATGCCCCTGCACTCCAACCTGGGCCACAGCAAGAGCCTGTCTCCAAAAAAAACCCCAAAACCAACCTAAAACAATAACACACCACAATTACAGCATTATTTGATCATATCCAATACAACCAGTCATTCACAACTTGACAAGGGTTATTCTGAGAACAACTACTAGGTATACAAAGTACTGATCATACAGGTACAGGCTCATAATTTTAGAAAACATCAAACTTCCTTTCAGTGCTCATCAAATTAGTAAAAAAAAAAATTAATGTGTTATAAATCACAACAGATATCTGTACCTTAGAGGCAGATCATCCAAGGCCAGGAAGAACATGGCTTGAATGACGTAGACAGCTTAATTATCAGGCAACAGTGGGAGACAGCAGTTGGGCAGAATCTGCCAGTGCTTACCCAGGACTGTAAAAGGGGTAAGGGACCCTGAAAATAGAGGACCCAACTCTTTTAATGATCAGAGAGGCATTCATAGTTGTGGGATCAGGATGCTTTATCGCGTTTCTCTGGGACCTTCGTGGATCAGGTCTGGAGACCCTCTTCTTCCTTCCATTAGCCTCCGTGCCCCCCTCGGGTGTTTATGTCTCCGTGGAGGGAGAGAAGGCCTCCATCACAGAACGTTACTCAGTGCGCTGCGCAGCTGCAGTTCTTAAGACCAATGACTAAGCTGGCACACTGGCTGATCTCTGGAAAGCCTGACGCAGTCGGCACGTGTTGACAAGATTTCATTTCCGTAGCTGCAAACCAGAGTTGAGACACTGGCCAAGCTCTGCTCTCCTGTGGTGGCAGCAGCATTCACAGTGGTGATGGCACAGCTGCCTAAGAAGCCGGCGTCCCCGGCAATGGCCTTAAGTCTGACAACTGAACCCGAGAGCATCCTCCCCTGGTGCCTCGGGGAGTGGATGAACTATGCTATCGGGTCGACACCGTAGCCTCCATCCCGTTTGTAAGCTGACTCACATTCAGCATCTTCCACAGCCGTTTCACCAATAATTGCTTGCAAGAAAAGGATATACATAAAGCTATAGAATTCTCAGGGGGAAAAACAGCTCAAAACACTCAGTGACTGAATATCTGCATCCTTTCAGAAAACAAAGGACATAAGTAATACAGTGAAATAGAATGCGAGTTACAATTGTTCGCATTTCAACATTTTCAAATGTCTTTGTCTTTGAAAAATGTAGATACTAAGTCAATCCAACACTTGGTCCTGAGAAGTCCTTAAGATTAAAATTAAGGTTTATAACAGGATTTAAACCTGTTTGAGCCGGGCGCGGTGGCTCACGCCTGTAATCCTAGCACTCTGGGAGGCCAAGGCGGGTGAATAGCTCAAGGTCAGGAGTTCGAGACCAGCCTGAGCAAGAGCGAGATCCCGTCTCTACTAAAAAAAAAATAGAAAGAAATTATTTGGACAACTAAAAATCTATATAGAAAAAAAAAAAAATTAGCCGGGCATGGTGGCGCACGCCTATAGTCCCAGCTACTCGGGAGGCTGAGGCAGGAGGATCGCTTGAGCCCAGAAGTTTGAGGTTGTTGTGAGCTAGGCTGGCACCATGGCACTCTACTCCAGGCAATGGAGTGAGACTCTGTCTCAAAAAAAAAAAAGAAAAAAAAAGAAAAAAAAAAAGAAACCTGTTTGATTTTCTCAAAAAAAAAGGGGGGGGGTAGGGGCAGATATTAAAAAAAAAAGCATATCTCATACAGGTAGCAGTGTGTTCTCTGTGTAAAACATTTACCCTAAGTTGAGAGTTCTACCACAGCTGTGTATTTCCGGATGATAAAACTCACAAGAGGCACACAGGAGCCCCCCATCAACAGAGGGAGATGAAGTTGTAAGTCCATTTGCTTACTGTATGTATCACGTCTTTCTTAACTAGCTTGAGTCCAGGCGTTTTTACTGAAAAAAAGCTATTCAAACATTATTACATTATAAGAATGATACATGTTTATTATACAAAATATGAAACTGGCAAGTCATTCATTGGCTCTGAATTTTATTATTTTTATCAGAGAAAAAGACCACAAGATACAAAATTAGAACATTCAGCAGTTTTTTTCTAAAGAAGTTCTCTTAAAAATTATTTAAAAATTTAGTTGACAACAATTACAACCCATCATTCTACTCTAGGTAAAAATCAAAAGATTTGAAAACAGGTACTCAAATAAATATGTGTACACAAACATTCACAGCAACTCTAGTCACAATAGCCAAAAGGCGGAAACAGCCCGAATGCCATCACAGATAACTGGATAAAGAAACTGTGGTGTATCTATACAATGGACTATTGCACAGCCACAACAAGGAATTAAGCATTGATACATACCACAGCATGGGTGAACCTGAAAAACACTGTAAGCGAAAGAAGCCAGACACAAAAGGGCACATATAGTGTGATTCCATTTACCTAAAATTCCCAGAATTGGTAAATTAAGAGACAGAGTGCAGAACAGTAGTTGCCAGGGATTGGCGGGAAAGGGACATGGGAGTAATTGCTTAATGGCTAATTTTGTGTTATGTAAATTTCATGTCAATTAAAAAAAAATCAACAGGGGAACAGACTTTAAGGACTAATTTCTCAATAATCAAATTTCTTACTTCTCAACCACCCCAGGCTCACCCCTTCTAACCACTGTATTTCCATTAACCAGTCACGGTAACTTGATCTTTTAATAATTTGGTAACTACAGTAACAGCTATATTATATATTCCCCATCATACCGAATTCTATGTATTATTTGCCTCCATTTTCCCTAATAGGCCTCATCCTTGTATTTCTAGCACCGTCCACAGTACTTTCCATATATTGAAGTTTTAATAAACATGTTTTTAACTATATACTTAGAGTATATAACTGAGTTACTATTTTCTAAGAAAAGAGAATACTATGCCACACTTAAGGATAAATTGCCAGAAGGATTTTCTAAGGGCAAGTGATTATTATGGGGCAAAATCAACACTGTTCCACTTCCCTGCGTGAATTTGTGGTTTGGGATTATTTTTGAATTGCTGCTATTGGTGGTGGAAACAAAAGACAAAATGTTAAGTATGTTGTTTTGAAGGGTAAAAAAGACTAAAAAAGGGGAGACTATGGGCAAAGAAGACCACCATGAAATAGTAGTAGATACTTTCTTTTCATCTCTATTTATAATTAATGTGAAATCCATGCTGCATTAAAGAGAAGGCACTTAGGTACTCTCATAGATGATAAAAAGTAGCAACCAAAGATAGCAAATTTTTACTTATATTTTCAGGGGTCTAATTTGCCAATTATAAAATAAGGTTCTTCTTCGAGTAATTTTAAAACATAGAATGCAAAGAGGCCAAAAATAAAATGGTGGTTTGTCCTGTAAGAGCTGTGCTATCTGCACTGATTAAGCAAACTTCCATCTCCACTTCCTGTCTGAAAACATGCAGAGTTACACAGGGTGTGCATAAATCTAAACCTCAGACCTACAAAGAGCAAACAGCATTCTCATCAGGAATTTTTAACTATTTTCTGATTAAAAAGGGAACAACATCAAATTAACTAAAAAACTGTGCAAACTGTGTTTGAAAAAAGTTAGGCCTTAGACTAAGTGGAAATATGGCCGTTCGTTTCAACGTAAGGAAGTCTAGAAGCTCAGGCATAGAACCAGCATGATCCTATGGGTTAAAAATGAATTGCTTGGAGAACAAATCAAATATTGTTTTAACCTCTATGCATTGCTGGTGATCAGGCAGTAAAGTGGATGATTTTGCTTTTGAAATGCCTGTTATTTGTGTTATAGTTCCATTTGTCCCACTGTGTGCCTTATTTCCACCACTTTTTAACCAAATGAGATTGGTACACCCAGGCTGGGGAAGTAGGGGAAGAGACAGGCGGCACAGACTGCTGAATTCCAAACCACTGTCTCTTGCCTGCAAGGAGGCCCCACAATCTAGAATGCAGCATCTCCCCTCTATTAGAAATTAAAGAGCAAAAATGAAGTAACAACTAAAATGGTAACAGAACTGCTATTATTCCTAGCTAACACACTGTAGGTTTCCTGCATTAATCTGCAGCATGAGGTCAGGAAGACAATGTTTTCAACACTCAGCCTTGGAAATTTACAGGAGCTTTGATAACTCTCTGGTTGGCTGCTGCTTCTGTTGCCATGGAAACAGACTGCTAAAAATGGGGCATGTTTCTTTAAACTGATCATACCTTCACACAAATTCCCTTCTCCTTTTTGTCAAAAGTTGGAATGAATTTAAAGTATGCTTCTTGTGGAAGGACAGTCTGGAGTCAAGCCAGAGGCCTGATACAGAATGGCAGAGATAACATTAGCCTGTGGCAGACATACATAAAGATATTATAAACATATGCGTTTTAAAAATCTAATTTGGTTAAAAAGTGGTGGAAATAAACCACAGAGTAGAAATGAGATAAATGGAAGTATAACACAAATAATAGGCATTTCGAAAGCAAAATCCTCCACTTAACTACCTAATCGCCAGCAATGCAAAGAGGTTAAAATAATATTTCATTTGTTTTTCAAACAATTAACTTTTAACAATGGGGTCACACTGGTTCTATGCCTGCATGTCTAGATTTCTTGCCTATATGGTTCCAAAAGAAGATAATGTTTATTTTTCCTATTTTGGGGGCAATAAAAAATTCCACATTCCACCACTGCATTAGAATTTCAGTGTGCTGCTGTAGGCAGAGGTGCTACGAGTTAAGGCTCTGCTTCCTAATCCCTCTATTATAGTGTGAAAATGTGAGCTGTATAAGACTCTCAAATGTCCTAATATAAATTTCTAGGTGGACTCTCCGAATACAAGAACAATCGACAATGAAACAGGAAAACAGTGGAATATTGTTTACCTCCTATATTTCTCAGAATAGTAAACACACGGTCTTCTGCAGAGGTGACTTGATCCAGGCTCAGTATCTTGGATTTTCTTTCCATTCTGTGGATTTATGAATGGAGCTAATACATACACACATATATCTACATATATATTCATGTATATACCTACGCACACGTGTGCAGTTAGCCTGCCAAAACATAAAGACAACCGAGAACTGTCATAACCCGTGTGTTATCCTAAAATCCTAGCCAGATGATGATGTACCAAGTAGCCATGCCCAGCAGGGAGGGTGACCCCCTTATCCCTTGCCACACACCCTGGCCAATCATTGTTCACGTATTACGACGGCATGTTTTATAAAGATAGTACCTGTAGAAAGATTCTGATGTTTGGATGCTTTTGGTGTTTAGCCTCCAAGACAGACCATCTGGTGGTTCTACTGTGTCGATTCAGATAAACAAGAAAAGGACAACTCTAGCAGATGAACATGCACATCAGAATCCAAGTTTCTATAATTCTCCAGATGAGAAACGTGTTCCTGCTGACCAAGAGGCAGAGACCGGACACTTACATCTCTTTGGAAATCTTATTCAGTTGGGAAATCACCAGCCTCTGTGTTAACCTGCTCTAGCAGCCTAGAACTTGGTTTTACTTTGTCTCGAACTGGAAAGGTTGGCCAAGCAGAGCTTTCGCACTGACAGGGCGTACTGTGTGTCAGGCACCGCCCCGAGAGCTCTCCACGCACCGTCTCATCCAACCTGCATAACAGCCCTGCAAGATGGGCACCGATATTTATTTTCACAGAGGAATTAAGCACTTATCCAAGATCACACAGCTAGGGAGAGGCAGAGCCAGAATTCATAAGGAACATTTAGTGTTTCCACAGGATAATTTTTCTAAAAAAAACAAAATAAAACAAAAACCCTCCCAAAACAAAAAGTTAGCACACAAAAAGAAATATGTCCTCATATGCTATTAGTTTTTGCCACCATGTCATGTAACCTCAACAATGCTTTTGATCACACTGCCTCTATTTTGTAAGAAATTCTATACATTATAATTCTAATAGAAAGTCATATACATCAATAAGAATTCACTGGTGTTACGGACTGAATTGTGTCCTTCTCAAATTCTTATGTTGAAGCGCTAGCCTCCAGTGTGACTGTATTTGGAGACAGGGCCTTTGGGAGGTAATTAAAATTAAATGAGGTCACATGGTTGGGACCCTGGTCTGAGAGGATTAGTGTCCACAAAGGAAGACACCAGAGAGCGCACCCCCTTCCTTCTCTGCCCAGGCACGCACTGCGGAGAGGCCACGCGAGTGCACGGTGAGAAGGCCACGAGCCAGGAAGGGAGCCCTCACCAGAAACCTAACCCTCCTGGACATTCCAGCCTCCAGGACTGCGAGGGAAGCAATTTCTGTTGTTTAAGCCATGCCGTCTGTGGGATTTTGTTAATGCAGTCTGAGCTGACTAATAAAACTGGGAAGACACAAAGAAATTAGAAGATTATTCTCTTTGCCATTCTGAAGCCTGTTAAAGAACCCGATAAAGCTATCATTAGGAAACAACTGAAAACCCAATGTTTCAAACTTATCTATATTTTTTCCTGCAAGCTTTTAATAAATTAGAATGTCGTCATGATAGTACAGATGCTCCTTGACTGAGGATGGGTTTAAGTCGAAAACTGTAAGTCAAAAATGCATTTAATACTCTGATAAACCCACTGTAAAGTCCAAAAATCCTAAGTTGAACTGCTGTAAGTTGGGGACCGTCTTATCCCATTACTGAGGCGAGATTCGTATGATGAAACAGCAGCCAGTGCCTACCTGGTACTCACACGGACTTTAAGGTGGTTTACATGGTAATCTGGATGTACTTTTCTTCCTTCGGGTGATGGGATCAGGAAAACCACTGCAGCCCCCAGAACCCTTTCCTGATTGTCTAACCCGGGAGGTATCGCCCTTCTCTGAAATAACGTCTACTGAGTGACGAGCAGATGTCACGGGCCCTGAGCTGCAAACACAGTGTCGAACAGACCCGGCCCCTCCCCTCAAAGATCCTACGGCTCTCCTCGAAGGGGAGACGGACACTTATGGAGACTAGAAGGATCTGAGTTAGTCTGAGCAAGGGGCAGCGGCGCAGAAGAAGGCCTCCGTGAGGAGGCGGCACCCGCGGTGAAAGTGGCAGGATGAGCTGTAGCTGCTCCGGCGGGTGGGGGGCGCATTCCCGAGAGGACAGGGATGATGCTTCCGGAGGCACAGGCAGGGCCTTTTACCCCATGGACCTTGGATTTCACCCCAGTACCAAGGAGGCCCACTACCAGGTGTGAAGCAGCAGCACAGCTGAGTAAGATCACATTTCAAGATGACGACTCTTGGTACCAGCGCAGCGTGACGGCGCCGGGGTAGAAGGGAGGGGGAACCGGCGAGGCAGAGTAGAGTCCTGCAGAGAGTCTGTCTGAGTAAGGGGACCTGGATGAGGGCGTTGGCCATGGTGCTACCGTGCTGCGGACAGACGAAATGTTACTAATTTTGAGGCAGAACTGGCAGCTTTGGTGACAGGCTCTGCTGATAGGTTACGAAGAGGAGGTCGAGGAAAGGGTCAAGGATTGCCCCCACTTAGGTTCCTGGCACGAGCCACTAGGTGGACAGAGGTGCCATTTATCGAGATGGGAAGCCCTGGAAGAGTATGTTTGGTGGGAGTAAAAGGTCCATCGGCCACGTCGAAGAGGTAGATGGCTGTCCAGGTCGGGAGCACAAGAGAGCCTGGCCCTCGGTCTGTCACGCTCGCTCGTTTGGAACAAAGCATGTATATGGTTTTCTTCTGTTATCTCATATGTGTGTGTGTATTTTAATTTCTACATTATCACTTACTTACTTTCTCACTCAAATAACAATTCGAGTCATCTAATAATGATGTAGAAATCATCCTGTGCATGGCAGGCCTTAACGGCACCAATGCATTACATTTTGGGTGAGCCATTAATTTGTAGTTGAATTATATCTGAAGGTGATAGTTCAAATTATTATATTCTGTTTAAGAAGGCAGGGAGGAGCATAATATTCTTCAAATACTTGTTCATAATAATGTGTCATGCAAGTTCAGGTAGAGTATGTATGAGATAATTTCCATCATTCAAAAAAACTGATGCTTTGGTAAAGTTATTTATTTAATCTACAGTCCCAGGTTGGATTACTCAGAATACTTTAGACAAATGTTCATTTTCTCCTTAAATTCTACTATAGACAAGTCCCAGTACAATATGTTAATCCACTCCACTGTTTGCTAGGCAACCTACCACACACTGTCACCTACTTCATCTCAGCTGTTATTAACCGTCTGTGGCAGAACTGGGAACGTGGCCCCCAAATCTGTAACTCCTCCCTATTCCCGACACCCATAGTCGAGCCATATAATGACAGGAGCCCAGATACCCAGTCACCCTCAAGGACAGCTGCCTAATCCACACTGGACTGTGTACTGAGCAAGAAATATACTGTGATTGGTTAAAACATTGCATTTTAGGGTTGTCAGAGCAGTTTTAGAGTAATTAATACACGACCCAGTTTTCTTTCTGTGATATCTTATTTTCACCATCAGAGAGCCAAACATCAATTTTTCCTCATTAAATTCACTTGTTACCATTTTGCCTTTGTTAAATATGGAATATAACTAGCTAGTAGCCTTGGTATTATGATTCATTTGTCTCAATAATGACTCATTAAAACACTTATCTGAATTAAATCATCTCAATTTATTTGATTTTCCTGAAAATTCATAATCATCAATTCTTTAGTTGTCAAGTCAGAGTGGCTTATAATATCCTTCTTAGTTGTAGATCCAGAAATTAATTTAAATCTCATGCATGTTGCACATAATTAGAAAATGTTCAAAGCCTTTGGTAGACATGTTAAAATTTGAGATTCCCTATTGCTGCTTTGACAAAAGAAACTAGTCTAAAGAGAATTCTCTATTTTGAATTTGTTCAGGGGAATTCATGACATTTATTGCTATTCTCACCTACAGCAGAAAATAATTAAATTCTCCTACTATATGCATTGGTTGGTATTTATCAAAAAGTTTACATAAACATTAACCAAACTGTGAGGTGATCTGCCTTATTATCCAAACAATTCTCTGGTATGTGATGACAATTCGTAGGTGGTCGGCACTTAAAACTTTTTCCTTTTTTAAGTTTTCAAAAGGCATTATTAAATTTTCTTGTTAAGGTATCACATAAATTCTTGAATCTTATGATATCTGCTTACAAAGTCTGTTCCTCCAATAATAATTTCAGCCAACTAGCACTGTCAACAATTAAGGGAATTCTAAAATATCCCAATATAAGCAAGAAAGCAATGACTTGAGAAGTACAGTCTTCCAATCTCTCACAGCAGACATATGTCAGAAATGCCAGAGAGACCAAGCTTGTGTCTATGTGATTAAACGAACCAAAATTTATCTTTCCTTCACTACCTAGAAACGTTCATTCAGACATTAAAAAAAAAAATTCCAGGCTGGGTGCGGTGGCTCATGCCTATAATCCTAGCACTTTGGGAGGCAGAGGTGGGAGCATAACTTGAGGTCAGGAGTTTGAGACCAGCCTCAGCAACATAGTGAGACCCCGTATCTACAAAAAAAACAGAAAAATTAGCTGGGCGTGGTGGTGCACACCTGTAGTCCCAGCTATTCAGGAGGCTGAGGCAGGAGGATCACTTGAGCCCAGGAGTTGAAGGTTGCAATGAGCTATGACCGTGCCACTGCACCCTAGACTGGGCAACAGAGTAAGACCCTGTCTCAAAAGAGAAAAAGAAAAAAACAATTTCTAGAGGTTGCTCTTTCAAACAAACAAAAACCAAGTTTGTAAAAAATGAGTAGAAAATCAAACACTGTGAGTGTAAACATATAATAGATATTTTTAATATGTGTCCCTTAACATACGAAGCATAAACTATTAGGCATTATTAATAGTCATTTATACATTTGTCTCTTTTGACAAAACAGCATAGGTTCTAATCAGACTCTGGGACATAGTAAGTCAGTCAAAGGCACCTGAACGACTGCTGCCATCTCAGTCAGCCTCCACGGGTTAACACAACTGATGTACGCCCAACACCTCAGAGCAGACGAAGCTCACCAGGGGCTTGCCCAATGTCATATTCCACACATCTGGTGAGCTAAACGCTGGTGTTCACCTGCAGGCAGGAACTGCGACACATCGAATTTCAGGAGTTCAATTTTGCATAGGGAACCAAGTTATTTTCTTACAACTCTTTTCTACAAAACTTATTTTTTCCATTCTAATTAAATCCAGATTGAACTCTTTCAGTGTCACTAACTTGGAGGTAGATCACCCTCATACCTATATACACTGTTTTACCTTCAGCCCTACCTATTGAAGAAAATGAGTAGAAATAAACAGTCTGTTAAGATATAAAGCAACACCCGGCTCCATGCAACTGTGGTGAGACAGATTGATCATCCAATTATTTCTGTGGGTCATTTTAAAATTTGAAATTTCTCTCCCCTACCTCTTTATACGTACGAATTTACATGACGAGACAGACAATACTTCTGTTTTGTAAATATATACAGGATTTTAAATTTTAAATAGAAGGAAAAAGTAACAAAGAATTAAAAAACCAAGTAAGAAGAGGGATGAGAAACTGGCTATTTAAACCAGGCAACTCATAAAAACACTATGAAGTAAATACTGTTTCCCCTCGTTGCACAAATGAGGAAATTAAGGCTCAGGGCAGTGAACCCACCCAGGGTCACCAAAGTAGTAAACGGTACACCTGGGATTTGAACCCAAGTATATCTCACTCTAGGGTCCGTGCTCTTTTGACATGAGGCTGCTGTACCTGTGTCAACTGAACGCGTAGTCAGAATTGTTAGGGAAAGAACCTACGCATTATGTAATCATCTCAGCTCCACTTTGCCGTTCCTGTTGATGATTCTCTTATCCTGTTTTTATATTTTAACCCTTGCTTTCCATGCTCCTTAATCACACTCTGCTGTTGTGACATCTGTTTACTTCTCCTATTCCATTTTCTTCTACTTTCCCAGCTTTTCAAGTAGCACAAAAAGTGTTTTAAATGTATGGTATTAATAGAAGCTTAAAACTTGAATTTGATTTAAATGACGCATGGATAATTCTCAAACTTTTTAAAAATTAACAATTTTAAAAATTGAAGTTCCCCTCAGTGAGTTTCCAGAAATGTGTTCCAAAAACTTCCCTGGTATTGATTTTTGTAAGAATCTACAGCGAGGCAAGCTGCGCACGAGCAGAGGCAGCCCCATTGTTCGGTTCCCAGCAACAGCTATTTATATGTGTGTCATTTGTTTCCATCTAGGAGTTTTTTTTCAACCCATACCCAAAAGTAGTTCAACTCCAGCAAATCGAACTATTGTTTCTTCTTCTTATCTTTTAAATCTGTAACAATCTATCATTGCACTCTCATATTCGAAATGTCTGAGAGGAAAAAGAAAAGGAGGAATACCCCTTTGGAAGAAGCCCAAAGTGCTGCTCAGGCTAACTCTGCATTCGCTCTCTGTTCTCTATAAGATGAGCCAGAGCAAGTGGGGAGATGTGGGGGCGGCTGATAGCAGGAGCTCAAAGCAGGGAGAAGGAAGAAGGGATATCGCAGGGGTTTTGCCTCCCAAAGAGGACTAGAAAATCAATTTTCAAATTAAACAAGCATGGGGAAGGGCGACCCTCATGTCTCAAATTTAGGAAAAACTTATTTTCTCTAGACCCTGAATTTCTTCAACCATGGTCCTTGATCTCCAGCTGCTACAGTAAAGCCAGCTGTGCACTGGTCAGCCTCACTTCAGTGTGCCTGGACAGAGGGCAGCATTACCATACCTCTGGCCATTTCCTTAGATCAATCACTGAGGTACCTGCACAGTGTCACTAGCAATAATAATTGACAATATTCTCAAGCTTATCCTTTGCTTGCTTTGTTAAAAAAACAAAGCTATGCAATGCGCTTTTTAAAACAAAAAAATGATGCAATGCAATGCATCATTTTAGGATTTAATTAAGAAAGCTAGCCACTTTTTTGGTTTTAAATAAAACATAACATAAACATCTTAATCGAAAAAAATGAATTTTCCTGGAATTATGTGTTTGTAAACCCCAAAGCAGCAGTGCTCTGACAAATATTGAAAAGGAAAGGGCCTCTCCAAAAAGGCACAGAGGGCCAAAAAAAAAAAAAAAAAAAAAATTGGAGAGAATACACAACATGAACCTGGAAAGATTTTACCAAAATGAGGACTGGTTTCATAAGTCCCCTCACCATATTAATTATTGCAAAATCCCTACAGTTCTACCAGCTACGAATCTTTAGCAACAGCTACCGAGAACAGCAGTAAGCTTTCATTTCAAAGAACTCAGCCCGTGGAAGCTACATGAGCGAACAGAGAGCAGACACACGCATGGTAAGCAGACACAGACGCTCAGCCTGGCTGATGGGAATAAGAATCTGGCAGTTTTGCCCCTGTCCGCAGACAGACTGACCTTCCTTGAGACTTTTCTGGTTGCTCCCCTCCAGGCATTCCTTTTCTTTTAATGGTTCAAAATCCCCAGCAGTTAAAATCTCTGGGAAGCCCTGTTGCTGCTTCTTGGAGCTATCGATCATGGTGAGAGGCTTCTGGAGACAGGCAGCATCAAGCAGGAGAAAAGCTTAATTTGCAGAACAGCAGAGAGCGGTGCTCAGAACACTGGTCCCTGGGTCCTCGGTTGTGCCCCACGATACCCCAGTCCCTGGGCAATTACGTCTTTAAGCAGCTGAAGGCAGCCATTACCCTTTAGTTCCCAGCTTGACCTGCGAATACACTCATGCCGCTGGAAGCCCTTAACTCTCTCCCACATCGGGAGGCAGAGCCACACAGGCACGACTCTAAAATCCCACCCCTTTTCCCAGCCAGCCCCCTTCCCTTTGCCATTCCAGCTTCCCCCGCACTGGATACTTCACTCTGCAGTTTGACGGTCCGAATCATCTGACAAACACTGAGTCAAGCGGTTAAAAATAAATCCTCGAGTTGTTAAAAGAGAAGACTTTGCTGATACCTAAGACGACAAACTGCTGCCTGTGGTCTTTCTTCGGCTCTCTCCAAACACAGCCACAGGCTGCGGAAATACTTTATATCGGCCAGACAAGCAAATTCATTACTCATGAAGTTCTCCAGCTAAACAAACGGCAGTCTAGGGCATCTGAAGGAAGCGGCTCTTATCTCAGCAGAGGCACCGCGCTGAATAAACATGCTACTAGCAGATCTGGTGAAAACAGAGTCCGCTCACTACCAAAGTTCTTCTGTGGTGTGCTTTTTGCTGCATACGGCTCTTCCTGGCAAAGCCAGTGCTCTTTGTAATAGGGAAATGTACTGTGATTGCAGCTTTCTTCCTTCGGCAGTTCAAACCTGAGCAGCAGTTTTCCTTTGTACCACTAGTCGGCTGAGAGTTAACATCGCCATGATTTTTTTTAAGGAAACATCTCCTCTCCCCTATTAAAAGCAGCGACACTGAGAGCTTCTATTTCATGACAGATTCAACCAGCGACCAGCCCAAGTTTGATTTCACATGAGCTATCAAGGACGGGCACCTCTCCGGCAAGCCACAGGCTGCAAAGTCACCGAAGCCCAAACAGGCTGCTGTTTACAACATCTGAGGGCCACTGCTGGAAGGAAATCTCTAGGTATGGTAATTCCAGGCAAATGTGGAGACAAGCCTGTTTGCATATACACCAAACATATATCTGTAGACAAAATAATCTAATTGTTTAACGGTTCAAAGTATGCTCCTTTGCAACGAGCTCCCATAAAACTCACGGGAGGCTATAAGAGCAGTAGACAGTGAGCCCTGTTCCATGAGGGATCCATTTTGTTCACTTTTTTACAATCAACATCTAGCAGAGTGCCTGGAATATTAGGAGTTTCCAATAAATACTTGTTGTGTGATTGAGTGAATGAATGAAAGCAGAAGACAGTGCATCAGGAAAACTACTTTGGATAATACTTAGAGTTCTAAAGAAGTCCTAGACAATGATTAAGAGCTACTAATTTTAGATGAAATATTCTCTACAGGAAGCACATTTTTTTCTTTAAAACAAAATAAACAGATACATTTTAATTATGCACCTGATGTGATCCTCCCGTGGGATAAAGAAAGGCTTACATTTTTACTACCCAAAAAAATCAATATTCTTTTCATAACTGAAACACGGATGGGACTGGATGAAGCACTCTGTCCTTTGTCCGTGGTTCCAAGGCTGGTACCCACTAAACCTGCACTGTTCCAGAGAGACGGCTGTCCACCTTCCCCAGCATCTCACAAGACATGTTTCTTGTCAACTGAGATTCCTTCTGAAGGAATTTAAGCTCACCCTTGGCAGTCTAAACCTCCGCAGAAACGAACAGTGACAGGCTTATCACACTTCTCAAAAATGCCCTCAAACATTCTGCTACTATCTCTGATCCGAAGGCCTGTATTCTTTTAAATAAACTACTCCTGTGCTCTTAAAGGAATAATAAAAAAAAACCATCATTTTTTTTGAGGACATTCTTTTGGCTACTCACTTAATTAGATGTTTTGCCCAGTTTATCTCACTTAACCTCCAACAATCCTTGGGATCGCTATGATTATTTGTTCCTCATCGACCTTTTACAGATCAAGACCAAAGTCACAAAGCTTGTAAGTGGCAGGTCTGGAATTTAACCAAAGCCCAAGTCTGTCTATGGCCTTGCACTGCCTGTCGTCTTCTAGAATATGCTCCACCTCCAGGCTTCAGTTTGATCTCAAGACAGGTTTAACAGCAGAAGCCATAACTTTTACAGCCTCCTAGTAATTCTACTCCCGATGAGAGAAAAGAGAGCCAACATAATCACACTAAAATGATTTTATGAAAGCATTTTCACTTTTCATGAAATAATAACAACAGTAGCCAACTTTACTTGGTGTTTACTATGTGCCATAGTCTAAGTGCTTTTTATGTATTATCTCATTTATTCTGTTGACAGACTCGTGAGTTCAACATTATTATCCTGATTTACGGATGGGAAAACAGAGGCTGAGAAAAATCAAATACTTTCTCAGAGGCGGCACATCTTACAAGTGACAGCCAGGATTCCAAAGCAGGCAGTGTGGCTCCGTTCTTAATTACTTCGCAAAAAGAACAACAATCATTTCACTTCAGGAAATTAAGGGGGGGAGGGACAACAACAACAAAAACATAAACCCCAATATTGTCTTTTTCAGGATGTTGCTTTTAAATCCTGAAAAATGCCCAACTGTTTTTAGGCCGTAAGTGTAGGAACCTGAGTAACATACACAACTACACCAGCCACTCTGAAATTCTTTACTGGCTCTGTGTGCACGTATTCAGTGTGCGATGAATGTGTTTTTTAAAAGTTCTCTTTTAAGGAGCCTCCATGTGCTTATGATTTTTATATCTGATAAGTATCAAAAATCCCAATAAGGAAACACATTGTCCTGCTGCAGGTTTATATCAAAAGCCTTATCTTTGTAGTTCTGAAAGAAAATAATTTCTCTAGTGGTGAATGTACCTGAAAGAACAGTTATTTTGCTATTAAAAATTTTTGAAATAATTTCAAATTCAGAGCAATTTCCTCCCACATTACCTGTGAATAGGGTCTAACATGATACCTCTTTACCCTAAGTACCCAAATTCCTACAAACAAGGCTATTCTCCTACAGAACCACGACATGAACACCAACATCTAGAAATTAACACTGACATGTCTCTACCATCTAACCCACAGACTCCATTTAAGTTCCACCAATGGTCCCAACAATATCCTTTACAGTGAAAGGATCCAAACCAGGATTACATATGGCACCGAGTTACCAAGTCTCTTTAGTTTTCTTCCATCTCAAACGATCCCTCAGTCTTTCTTCACTTTTCTTTCCTTGAATTTTGAAGATTACAAGCTAGTTATTTTACAGCACTAATTATTTTGTGGAGAGGTACTTTGAGACCAATCCATTGATGTACTTGGCTGAATTATTTATTACTATGATGGTTGCCAAATGGTGATTCTGAAAATTCCCACATTCCTTCTACATTTATTAGTGGCACATCCATTGTAATAAAAAGAATTCTCTTTACACGGTTTATTTTACCTATTTATACCAGCATGGGCTCATGGGTTATAACTTGTTACTATCCTTAGTTATTCTGATGCCCAAATTATCCCAGATGTGGCTAGTAGGGACTTTCACAGTTTCTTATTGTCATGACACTATTGTTCTTTGAGCGCTTTCTTACTTTCTGGCACAAAATGTCTCAGGCTTATCTTGCGCTCGCTGCTATAGGGTGTCTCTGTTTCCAGGCCTCTGTAGACAGACCTGGGGAATGTGTCTGTGTTCACGTGCACCGTACACAGATTTACATCTCTCCATATGAAGAGAGGTAAATATGCGTCTGTATTTATTTACGTATATTAAGAACCCTGAGTTCACCCCAATGCCTCCAAATACAACCCAGTGCCACAGGTTCATTCTCACGTTCTGTTTTCTACATCTGTAGCTCCCTTCTCCTACAGGGGGGAACTTGTCTCCCATGGTCTCTGCCCCTCCGCCCGTGGACACAGCCACCCTGTATACCCACCACTGCCACTGCTGTGGCCAAACCCCGTGCAGATGCCTCCTCACCCCACACTGGCCCACTGCGCCCCTTCCCACAGCTGCCTTGCTCAAATCCACCGTGTCTTTCGGACTGAATCAGGGAGGGAGCGAGGGAGGGGACCGGCATTATCTCTCAGTGAGAGCAGCCCACAGTCGTCACGTGAACTGCTTTCCAGTAGGTTTGTCCTTGTTCCTTACTGCATGTGCTACAAAGTCTTCACTGTCCTTTGGCTCTACTGTCACGAGTGGCATTTAACTTCAAATGATATGTGATTAAAGTCACTTCTGCTATGATCAATCTGCTTCCACAGTGTTCGTGTGTACGCAAACTCAAACGAGTTGTTTTAGTATGAAACAGACCATAAATCAAATCAATTTTCCCACCACCCCAAGCACAGATACTCAGTAAGTGTGAGAAAAACTGTATGGCTTAGAGACTTGGAACAATCCAAGAAAGCCTTTAGGGAATTAGAACACAAACAAACGCAGCTCAAGAGACTTACAGAAAAACTTGCCAGAGTGAATAAATGCTTACAAAACTGCTGATAAGAAGGTTACTGCTGGGATGATGCTGTGCTTCAGAAAAAACCTGAGAATATTACCAACTGGGTAATGATCCATCAATGTAAAAACATTCAAAAGTAATAAATAAAGCGATTAGTAACAAATGCAAAGAGATTGCTAAATACTGAGGCATATTTCTCTCGTGGCATTCTTGACATGGAGATTGAGAGAAGATGACCTTTTTTTCCATCTTCCATGGCTCAGTACTTGGTAACAGATCCTCGGTAGCTGGTCGCTGACGTGAGTAAGGGTCACACAGGCTCAGCCGCAGTATCATAAAATCAACACAGACAATTACATTGGATGCATTTAGGAGGAAAAAAACAAATCTCCGTCTAGGTTTTACCTAAAATATTTCTCTAAGGCTACCATATTTTTAGTAAGATACATATTTGATCCTTATTTTTCTCCTTTGTAACATTATAAACACCACTGTAAAATACCGTATCTTTACGTCATTACCAAATGGTTATGGTAAATCTTAACAGTTAATTTAAAATATGCTTTTTATAAAAAAAGGACAATTAAAGAGTGATATCTCTGCAATCATCATGCCTTAAAAGTCCTTTATTGTTATCGCTTTTTAAATATATATTGAAAAAGTCCTTCGTTTTGTCACTTTAAAAATATATATTGAACATACAGTATTTCAGATGTAAATAGAGTAACAAATCAGCCCCTATGGAAACTGCTGTTTCATGAGGAAGGATAGATTTTTCTGACATTTCTCGGGTAATGAAATTTTGAAGGAAAGCATCAGTGAGTTTGCAGTGAGGTCGTGCAGCACAGCTAAACACACAACAGGGCGAACAGCTCAGTCGCTTGGTTTGTGACTTGTGCTACCGCCTCTCATCCTGGAGCAGATGGGCCAGGAAATGGGGCAGCGTCCTCTCAGGTCCACTTCACCTTCTTTGAGGATGTGAATGGCAACTAAGGCCGGGCTTCCTGGGATTAGAATTTTACCATTAATGGTTTGCTGATTAACCTTGCTTAGACTGAGAGAACGTCACGTGGGATGGGGGCAGGGCAGCATGGGAAGACGCCACCGTGCGTAGCTTGTCCTCAGGCAGGTCTTCACGTCCCTGCGGCAGCACTCGACTGGAACCTTCTGACTGCACTTGAGGAAGACCGCCACCAGTCTCCTCCTGCTCACGTCATTAGCGCACATAACCAAGGGATGGCAAACCATACAGTACTTCAACAGCTTAAAAAAAGTCATTCAAATCCTTTCTCTATTTCTAAGCTTTATAGTTACTTACAGAAACTATCACCGGCTGGAAAATGTACAACAAAGAGCTTCCCTCAGGTTATCCGATCAGTCTTCTTCAAATTCTGAGATGACTCCCCCAGTTATGGAACGTAAGGATGAAATGACTAGAGCTTGAAAGGTTTAGCATCATTGCAAGGGATGAGGGAAAAGTAAAGAGAGTCAAATCCCAGCAGAGACTGGAAGGTACACCATTAAGTTATGATCGGCCCGCTGTTGAGGTCAGTAGTTGTACTGACAAGAAAACTATGATAGTGTTTCTCAGCCTTTTTTACATTATTGCCTGCCTGACTCTCTTTTAAATAATTTTTTTCCTCATCGCATTTCAGGAAATTTTAATACCACAAATTTACTATATGTTTATATACTATTATGTATATCTGTACCTTATACATATGTAAAAAGAACAATTTTTCCCATCTCTCAAAAACCAATTTTCACCCCATTTAGGAGGCTTAACCTATAAGAGGAAAAGTCAACATTCAACGTTTCCTATTTTGCTAAGAAAAAAATAGCATGGGCTGGGCACAGTGGCTCATACCTGTAATCCTAGCACTCTGGGAGGCCGAGGCAGGAGGATTGCTTTAGCTCAAAAGTTCGAGACCAGCTTGAGCAAGAGCAAGGATCCTGTCTCTACTAAAAATAGAAAAAGTAGAAAAGTTAGCCGGGTGTGGTGGTACACGCCTGTAGTCCCAGCTACTCAGGAGGCTGAGGCAGGAGAACTGCTTGAGCCCAGGAGTCTGAGGTTGCTGTGAGTTAGGCTGACAGCACTGTACTCTAGCCCAGGTGACAGAGCAAGATTCTGTCTCAAAAGAAGAATAAAAGTATGATAATAAGAGTGAACTGTGTGTAGGAAACACACAATGAGAAAACAGCAAATGCTCACCATCTGTAATGATATTTGGGTCATAAATAAATTTAACATATTTTTTGAGGATCTTTTGATCCTCAGCAGCTGAGGTGTGGGGTCACATGTATTGATATTTATGTTTTATTTAAAAAAAAAAGAAAGAAACTGAAGTTCAGGTATGAAATGATGTTTTCAAGTCACTCTGCTGGTGAGCCCAAATCTTTAATCCCAGTCTTCTGATAACACCACTTTTCACCAAAAGCAAAAGCCTGTATGTATTTTTTTCCTTTTTACTAACTCTACATATGATTTTCAAAGGTATGTATTAAGAAAAATTGGTTATTTTAGGAGGACGATAACATCACAGACTGCCTTGTCTACAGAAATGCAATAACAACAATAGCTATTTTCTATGATTACAGAAATTAGGAAACAATGCATATCAAATACCCATCACAGGCATAAGGGGCACACCCCTCGCCCCATGGATTTGGAACTCATTTCTGGAAGGATCTCCCTTTTCTGTTATCCCCCATGGCTGTGTGTTTGCAGGGTTTAGAGCGTCTCTGGCAAGACATACGCGCGTATACATAAACGCAGACCTGCACACTAGCCGTAACACCAGACACACCTTTTACATCTTCCAAACACAGCCCCCAAGGTCACAGCCCAGGGGCAGATAAAGTTAACCATGCTTTTGGTTTGGTACTTAGTATCTTCTCGTGTGTTCCTACTGCTTGAGATTTCATTTATTAGCTTAAATTTAAATTTGTTAAACATGCAGAAAGCCCTGCTGATACTTTTTTACTTAATTGGAATAATGAATAGAAAAACTGGTTTAGGTAGTATGAGACTCACTGGGACTAAGAAATTGATATTTGAAAGACTTTTACTTTAATGCTATTTAGTCACCTCATCGATACAAATACATCTAAGATGTCATTCAAAACAACTCACTGAAGGTCAATGTGTACTTACCAAGAGCATTCTATGCACTGGGGACCATGTTAGGTGTGCAGGACACAGTCTCTGTTCCCCAAGGAATATGGTCTAGAGTTTTTAACAATTTCTGACTGCTACCTTTCTCCTTTTTCCATTCTTTTACTCTTATTAGAATGCTGTTTATACCAGTGTTTCCGTAACTATCTGTGGTTAGGAGGAATATTTTAAAATTTCCAATCTGCTGTGGACCAAGACGTGGTCCCCCTGTGCATGACTGGTAGGGTCATGTTATAACAGTTTGGCAACATCCAGACTCCTTTGTATTCTGTTCAACAAGAGGAGTTCACAAATCATGCACCTGAGTGTTGTACCAGTGTCATATTGCCATAAAGTTTCTAAACACTGTTTCTCAAGTTACTTCACAGGGGACTGTTCACACCCTAGTTGCATTTGTCTCCCTTAGTTATCTTTAGATCTAGGATAAACTATTTCAGCCACCCTAAATTCTTTCAACATCTTGATATTCTACCATTGCACCTTGCCTATCCTCTGCCCCTAAATGACTAATCATGGTCAAGCAGTCAACCATAAGGTCTGGGAATTGGGTAGAACACTAGAACATAAATCTCAGGAGTCCAAAGATGTGTTCTTGAGTGTTCATGAATTCTTTAAGAAAATGCAAACATTTTATAATCAAGTGCTACCATACATAGCAATGAAAAATAAAGAGAAGTCAAACTTTTTCTGGCGGGGGGAGACAGAGTCTCTGTCACCCCGAGTAGAGTGTAGTGGCTTCATCATAGCTCACAGCAGTCTCAAACTCCTGGGCTCAAGCGATTTTCCTGCCTCAGCCTCCCGGGTAGCTGGGACTACAGGGACAAGCGATGACGCCCGGCTAATTTTTGTATTTTTAGTAGAGACGTGGTCTTGCTCTTGATCAGGTTGGTCTCAAACTCCTGACCTCAAGCAATCCTCCCGCCTTGGCCTCCCAGAGTGCTCGAATTACAGGCGTGAGCCACCGTGCCCGGCCGAAAGTCAAACATTGTGATGATGACATATTCAAGCCTAGAGAAGGCAAAATGATACCCCACCTCCAGTAGTTTGCATAGAGAAAAGGGATGGGAGGAGTGAGTCATTATGGCATATGGCAGGACAGACGCTGAGCCTGTGCTAGGCAGTGAGTACCTTTGTCAGGTGTCAAGCAGCAATCACATTCATACAAAAATGCATCCTGTCACAGTAAGTTAATACTGATTTGAATTTCATTAGCATTGTGGATTTCTGTAATTAACATGTAAAGTGTTTTGGTTTTGTAGTTGTGTTAAGTGCTACTAAGCACCAAGGAGTTTATACTTCATTTATGATTGCACATAATCCAGCAACATTATACTAATAAAAACCGAGTCATCTACTAATTGTTTTTAAAAGGTTTGCACATTACTTAAGTTTGTGAAACACTACTTCACTGTATAACTCACATGGAGAGAGGAGATCCATTTAATCTACTGCTTGGCTTCTACAACATTATCTTGAGGTAGAAATTAAACATTTCCCTTTGTTTACCTATCTGACTGGGTGTCCAGTTTTACCATTTTGGGAGTCAGGACAAAGGCAGAGAAACCAAAATGTGTAGCCTGAGAAATTAAAGAGCCAAGATAACTATCCAAATGCAACATAAAGTCATGTCATGCCCTCATATAAGCTCCAAAGTGTTTCCTTTGCCCCTTATTGACTTTGAATCACCTGCACCTCTGCTCCAAAGCATTTTCGTTCTTCTCAAGATCACCCTACACTACCTCCCTCATATCTTTCTCAGGATGTAACTTGGACCCCTAGATTCACAAACAATATTGAGGTCTTCAGACATAAACTTACTTTCACCTTCCTTTCCCCTCCCATTCTTGCTCTTGTCTTTGAGGAAGAAGTAATCTTTTTTCTTGTCATAGGCAATCCAGACAATTTGTTTAGGACTATAATCCCTTCTGCCTACTTACAAAACTGTGATCGATAAATTATACCTCTCCACTAGGATTTTTCATGCCTACCAAGATATCTGCCTTTCCCCTTATACTCTTCTCTTTTCTAATCTAAAATTCTGACTCCCCATTTCTATACTCTCTCCCTCATCATCTCAAACCTTGCACTGGCATCCACTATCGACTCGCCCACCAAGGCACACATACACACACCCGACCTCCGGATCATGTACTTCTCGCTTTCTAAACAAGTTTTCGTTCTGGAGGTAAGATACCCTCGATTTTAAGATTATATGCTATACTCAGGACTAAATCATCGAATTAATTTTATAAGGCAGGCTTTGTTTCACTTTTGTGGAAAAACAACAGATAAAATTAAAAAACAGAAAATACAATGGCAAGTAATGGGCTAGCCTAGATCTCAGGTTGGTCCATCTCTGAACAATGCATTTAAAAACCATGTC